>JADBJO010017835.1:0-15000 GCA_016801955.1 Conus betulinus | reverse complement strand
CACCTGAAGCTCATGGAGGTGACTGAGGAGAGAACTCTCCCTGCCGACTTTGATGACTTCTGGTGGAATGCCGTCGTTATCGGGAACTCTACCACAGGCTAGCGAGTCGATGGCCTTGCGGAGTTCCTCAGTGATGGGTGAGTGATGAGCTCCTACCTTGCAGGCAGGGGGTAGTGTTCTCGATGACTAAGTGGGTGACTGAGTTCTCCCTGGAGTACAGCTCCCGGTGGTGCTCAGCCCATCTCTCCTTCTGTTGCTGCGGTCTGTGCTGACATCCACCGAGGTAGATTTTAGAAGATGGCACAAGGCCGAAGACTTTCTTAATGCCGTCGTAAATAGTGCGGATGTTGCCGCAGTTGGCGAAGATCTGGATTCCCTGGCACACGCTCAGCCAAAACTCATTTGAGCATTTACAGGCGGTCCACCTGGTGTTTTTGCAAGCTCTTCGGGGTGCATCCCGTGTCTTTGCAGAGGGCTCTCTCTTGTGATTGAGGAGTGCGGCTTGCTCAGCGCAATGGCAGGCTGGATCTCTACGATTTCTGCTTCAAACTAGTCTTCATTCGTCCTCACTCTCTTCCCAAAGGTGTCTGAGGCGGAATGATAGGTGGTAACGCGGATGTGGTTCCACCGTGTTGAATCGCTGACTGTCGGGCAGTCCTCTAGGGCCTTGTCACTGGCTCTGACAAAGCGTTTGCGCGGTTCGGGCACTGACATCATGGCTGTGTTGATTCGAGGACCACCCTGCTGCTTGGAGCGGTTGATTCGCTGGGGCCGAAGACGCACCTTGCTGCCGACCAGGGAGTGCTCATTGTCGCGGTCAGCACCGTTACAGCAGCGGCTGACCAGCATGTGGTTGTGAAAGGGTCTCCGGGTGATCACGAAGTCCAGCTGATGCCAGTGACGGGAACTGGGGTGCCTCCATGTCATTCTGTGGTGTGGCTTGGTGGGAGGGAAGGTGTTCGTCATGCAGAGGTCGCGATAGGTGCAAAACTCAAGTAGCCGCTGTCCATTCTCATTGAGCTTGCCGATGCCAAATCGGCGTATGCAGCGGGGCCAGGAGCTGTGGTCTGCACTAATCCGGGCATTGAAGACTCCGAGCAAAAACAGGTGTTCCTTAGCAGACACATTCTGATCTTGGCTTCTCAGCGCTTCATAGAACTCATCTTTAGCCTCAGCTGTAGAGCAGAGTGTGGGGGCGTAGATGCTAAGGATGTTTGTTGGTCCAGTAGGGGTTGTGAACCGGAGAGAGAGGATTCGTGCTCTCCCTTTTGGAAGTCGGTTCAACTGAGAACAGGAGACAGCTTCGCGCTTCGAATCCGACGACATACAGTCGGTGCTCCTCTGGCTCCAGTCCTTGCCAAAAGAACATGTAGTCCTTCTCCCTGAGGCTGCCGTTGGAAGGGGAGTCTTGTCTCTTGCAGCGCGACGATGTCTGTGCTGAACCTCTTCAGCTCGCAGTTGATGATGGCTCTTTTCCTGGCGCCAATACGCTCTGCCTTATAACCCGTAACTGCTGTCTCCCGTGTTTTTTCTGTTGGGGGACTGCGGCACTGGAGTGACCTCTCCAGGAAGCAGGCCTGGGCGAAGTTTATGGAGACCCTGGGGTGCCCAATCACCAGGATCCCCCTCTCGGCCTTGCTGGGAGGATCCAACGGAAAGGACAAGCCAGTACAGTATGGTGCCAGCGCAGCTGCAGGAGCTGCCGGAAGGTGTCACGGTGTGTCGACCAATCGCCTTAGGGGGGCTCCATTCCGGATTTTGTTTCAGGGTTTACTCCCTTAGCCTTTGTCTCTCCGAGGCGTCCACAAGGCAGTGAAGCTATTTGACCCATAGCTGTGAGTTTGGTTCGTGGGCAGCTGGGTGTATCCACACGCCGGTGGATCTGTATGCCACACGTTTGGAGGAAGACTTCCTGCGAATCCGTAAGGTCCCGGTTGACGTGTGTTGCTACGAGGAGACACTGCATAGAGCTTGCTGGTAGAGAGGCTGTATACTGGCAGGGAAAGACGGGCGTGTTCTGCTCCTCTTTTCACAATGCTGCAAACAGCGGTGGAGGCTGAAAGCGAGAGGTGACAAGCACACAGACACTTCGCCAACACCTAGGCGCATCACACCAACCTCTCAGACTTCCTGGTGCCATGACATTACGGTTATGAAGTTTTTTTCTTGGACTTCTAATGAACAGCCGTACCAACATTCGTCCTGTCGTCGCAGCGTAAATCACCGGCCGCCCGCAGGTAGCAATTGTACCGCCAAGTTGTCCTAAGGCATTCAGTCAGAGGAGACCGAGCACTGCCTATGTATCATTCGGTACTGTTCAGCGGTGGGCCCGTTCTGATCCAACATTTGCAGGACATCATCACATACTGTGTCCTTGCTGACGACCCGCAAAGTAATCTTTGTCGTGAAAATGAGCGTTCCCCAGCGGATGAAGTCATCACGTACATTCATGCAGCAGCGGTCTCCGTGATCTGGCCTTTGATTAAAGACTAATACAAGCTAGGCATGCTGATGTCACCATGTGGGAGAGCAGAGGATGTAAAAGGTTATAGCGTTTTATGCTTTATTCTCTTAAATGGAGATCTCGAGGATCATATCACAAAAATGCTTTCACAGTGGGATGGTGGCTGCAGGCAGAAATTGAAACAAGAGCGAAGGCTGCGCCACTAGATGAAAGACTAAACAAATTACAAAACAAACACAACGCATTTCGACCTCTTCAGTCTTCTTCGGGCAAGACAGACAACACCCAAGACCATGAAGATGAAGGACGAACTGGTGCAAAAGGCTGCGGAATGGAAAGAGACTGAAGGGGGAGGGTTACCTACCTTGGGTCAAGAATTTTAAGCAGTTTGTGCATGCGTAACTTGATAAGCAAATGTACGTCATATAGATCTGAATCAATCGCTGGAAATAATAATAAAAGAAGTCGAACTGTTTGTAAGGCAGTGCCTCGATTATAGGCGCACCGACTCACAGGCATGTTCCATATGATTTTCTTTCTGATTGAAATGTTAAACTGACTGATGCGGAAAAATAGACACATGTTGGAGAGAAAAAAAGCAAAAAAAAAAACAAAAAAAAACAAACAAAAACAAAACAAACAAACAAAAAAGAAAGAGAATAAGTGTCTTTTCATTATTTACCTATTTTAAGTTTGTGGTCCAAGCAAACAGATTTAATGGCAAAGATTTAATTTGAAGCACACGAATGCTAACGATCGGGATATTGATTGTTTGCTTTCCAGGCGCACCGTTTTTTTTTTTTCTGTACTTTTTTTTACTTTTCTTTTTTTTTTACCCACGTTTTGGCATTTTCTCTCGGTGATTGAACAATTAAGCTGACTGATGGGACTAAATTGTTTTGGGCGTGCCCTCAATCAACATCTGTCCCATGAAAACGAACTCAAACACAGATTACCTCCCTTGCAGATTTCCGAACATCGCCAGTATTATATTTTTACCGTTAATGATGAGTATTACCACAGAGTTAGGGTGGTAAATGTCAGTAGATGCGACGGATGGACAAAAAACACCTCAGAACGCCATGTCTTACTGATTAATCTCATCCTCGGAGACAAAAGCCAACAAATATGCAGGTGTAAGAAAAGGTTCAGTTTCTTTCTTTCTTTCTGCGTACGCAGGCTGATATACTCCTGCGGACACTGCCTGAATAGACAGACAGGCAGTGGAGTTTTGTGTGTATAACCGTTTTTTGTCCCGCCATTAAGGCAGCTATGCTCCATCATCGGGGAAGGTGCATGCTATGTGTAACGTGTCATCCATACCAACAGCCAAACTGGCCTTCTCTTCCGAAAGTTGGTGATGTGTGTGCAAGATGTGCGTGCGTTCACCAGATCGATGGCTGCCAGATGCTGTCAGACCAGACTTCAGTATTAAAATCAACAAGTCTACTTCTCCCTCCCCTCCCTCTTTTTGTGTGTTTTGTTTTGTTTTAATTTTCTCCGTATTACAGTCTTCACCACCATCACCACTTTCGTTATCTTTTCCCTCCATCATTGTTTCATTATCCTGAACCAATATCTGTCAGTTTCTTTTAACAGGAGTGAAAACAGTCACGATGGCGTGAAAATCCGATGACGTGAATCTTGCTAAGCTATGAACCTCCTCCGTCCTTCCTCCCCATTTTGACGTAAATGCTGGAAAAAGATTCCAGCATCCAGTCCGATTTATCCAGTTAGCCTACAGGAAAACAAGAGCGGAAGACGCACCTCATCAAGATGGCTGACACCGGTAGCATGGCGGTAAATTTTTGTAAGACCTACGTTTCCTATCCTGCGTATGATTAGTCCGGTATTTCGTTGATTGAAGGCTACGTTTCATGCATCTTATTGAGGCCTGTGCGACTTGTTTGTTATGCTTTGATTTGAACTCATAAATTGTATCAGTCTGTTGAACATCCGCGATAATGGTGCCAACTGTGACTGTGAGTACTTTCACAATATTAAACAGCGCTTGCCTAGTCTAGAATAGTGCAATCTCGCTAGGACAGATAATACACGCGGATAGTTATATGACTACAGTAGAAAACTACCCGCAGAGTATTCTAGCCTTCCGATAGTTATTTGTCGTATATGTTGATAATGTCACTTAAAACTGCCTTTCGAATAGTTAATTACAGAACTTCTATGGCAAGTCACCAGAAGTTATCTTTCCTGGCAAAGTGGTTGGCCCCAGTTTTGCTCTTGACAATAGACAGGCTAGCTCACCGACTGGCAGCTTATCATGGCATTAGTTTCTTTAAGAATAATCTCTTCACAGCAAGAAATCGGGATGGATAGAACGCATAATTAACAAATGAAGGATGAAGACAGAGAAGGCGATTTTGTTAAGTACATAGTATGATAATATTTAAGATCATAACAAAATGAAAGCATGAAATGATTATGTTAATTTCAAAAAGAAGAATGAGAAGAAAACATCACAGGTGTGATTCAGTGTCATGAGGCTTTAGTCATAGTATTCTTAGAGTCCAATACCTGAACTAAAACGCCAATAAGGCTCTGTAAATTCACTGCTGTCTAGTGTCTAATGCACATGAACGAAAAGTGTCTGGGCTATGACACCCTAAAAGAAAGCAGTGAATGAAATGGGAGTTATTGTAATGGCTTGTAATTAGTAGTTATTTGAGTCACTACTTGCGCAGCATGCAAAAAGTATCAGGAGTACAAAGCCTGAACAATATAATGAGCGAGACCTATCCTTAGTGATCCAGCCACCAATCCTTCCTAGCCCCAGTTTCCAGTTCCATGGCACGGAAGACCGACAACAGAAAATGCATCCTTGCTGGCAAGATTTAGGTTTATTGTAAACGCTCCTGTTTTCAGTTAGGTGCTAGAATGATGGACAAATTGATGTTGGGCTCTGAACAGAAGAAGAAGAGAATGAAACAGTACTGTGGCTGAATAAGTGGCAGTTGGTCACTCTTCTTTTGACCATCGACTAGTTGTTACGCCGATTTCATGACAGTAAGGCATCGGCGGATTGGCTCTTTTTAACTGGCTAGGATAGGAAAAATAAAGGAACGAGTTCTGTTGAGAAAATATGCAGACTAGAAAGTATCTGCTTTGAACTTGAAGCAAGGACATTTTTTCAAACTATCAATATTATGTGCTAGGGTAGGCTTGGAGAGGAGAGGATAGTTGCTTTTTATGCAAGTCTGTATGGACGGCCAGAAGGATCTATTGACTAAGTACTCACTGCTCACATTACTGCCTCAGCATTTGTGAGCATGAATTGATTGGTTGATTTACTCAAAACAGCTGATAAAGGAGAAGAACAAGACGACTTGAGCAAAGAGTGATCTCTGATTGATTTCACTGTTAGTGTTACCATTCAAATGAAAAAAGTTGTTACTCTTGTTTCTTCTGAAGAAGTGTCTTTTTGTAAGTTGCAATTGTCAGTTTTGTGTGCAGAAAGATTATCATGACTTTTTCGATGGATGGGTGAAATTTCAGAATGTGACACTAACAGCAGTAGCAACAATTGTTAGATGTTAGGCAAATTTTATATAAAATGCGCAACCGTCTTTTCATTATGATGTAGGGCATCACACAAGATGTGACTGTTTCAATTTGAACTTCTGCTGCAAAATTTCATAGATAAATTATTCCTGTCTGTGCTGTTTGCATTTGTAGGAGCCGTGTGTGTGTGTCTGTATGTGTGTGTAAATTACATTTCTGTCCTAGTCGGGACTTTCTTTTTTACCGAACACACAGGGTCCTCACACCTTTCACTGTTTCAGTCCTGTCAAGATAACAAAGTGATAATGAACTGCCATGAAATGCTGCAAAGTGAAATAAACAAACACACACAAATACACATGTACAAATGCATAGAATGCAGACACAGAGTATTTAGGCAGTTAAAAAAAACCCAGGTGATTTCACTTATCCCCACCCCCTCCCCTTTTCCTCCCCATCCCTTTTAAAATCTTCACTTTGATTATTTAAAGCTAGTTCTTTGTGTCTTAGAGCAGTTTGTGACCAGCTGCATTATGTGTGAGGATAATGAATGAACAGTTTGCTCTATTTACAAATTCACTTGCTCCTTGTTATTTATTAAGATTCCTCTGGGATTGTTATAATGAGATCAATGTGTTGTTGTTGTTTTTTTGTTTGTTTTTTTTCTTTCATGCAGAGGATTTCTATTTGGAATGGCAATCACTGACGATGACAGTGTCTCTGAATCCAGTTTCAGGTGCACGGTTGTGGGCGCCATTCAGAGCCCTACTAGACGTGGTGAACTCTGCCATCCACAAGCGAGAACCTGGCTCGGTGCATGACATGGAAACTGGGCCCTGCGCAAACATAAGCCTGACTTCATCTCTCTCCTCAAAACTCCCGTGAGTGGTGGCAAAACTTAATGCCAGTGTATTTGAAATATATATCTGAGTTTGCTTCTTTCATTTGTTTCTTTTTTTTTTCTGTCCTGTGGTCAGCTTCCTAGGTTTTGTGTGGTTTTCTATCCTTGCTTTATATATCAGAGCCTGGAATTCATCACAGGAACCAGGGTGCTCACATAAATCAAAATCAAAGATTGCAGGTGGGGGGGGGGGGGGGATTTTTGTGTTAAAAAAAAAAGAATTGGTGACCATACTTCGTACAGCCCCTTGATGTAGCGGGCGACTTTCACCAACTCTTACTCGCCAAAGGCAAGCTCAGTCAAGGCTTAACGCGCGCAGTGCATTGTGAGTTGACCTAGATCTGGCCATTTCTTCAAGATGGGGGGGGAGGGGGGGCAGGCAAATAGTCAAGTGTGGGGACGTTTTCGATGATTCAAACGCAAAGAATAGTTGGAAATAGACGTGGATAGAGATGGAGTTCAGAGAGGAGCTGTTAGCTGAGCATATCCGAAAAGTCAGCATGGTAGGAACTGCCTTATGTGAATTATGCCACTGCGACATCGTCTGCAACCCAAGAGGCTGAGTTGCTTTAAAAGTCCAGGTGAAAACTGCCAAGCATCGGAAACGGTGAGAGGGCATCTGCTTAGTTCACATCTTGTTTTGTGTTTTCAGTGTGTGTGTTTTGGGCTTGATTGAATTCTTTTTAAAATGCCTTGTGTCAGATGATGGATTGGAAAAAAAAGAGAAAGTTATGTTTGTGTTCCAGGTTTCTGCCCGTGTTTGACTTAGTTTACCTTGTACAGTTTGATTATCCTTTTCACTATTTTGAGTGTATGTTTATTTGTGCCTGATTGATTTTTTTGTCTGAAAAATCTTGGGTCAAATGATGTGAGGAGGTATGTGTTTGTGCTCCAGGCAGCATGAGTTTCTGCCTCTGTTTTTCTTAGTTTTCCTTGTGTTGTACAGCTAGCCTCTTCAGTGTATTTTAGGCTTGATTGAATTCTTTCCTTGAGTTAAAACTGAAAGGATGGGGTTTAGGAGAAAGGTAAAGTGCATGTTTATGCTCTAGGCAGTATGAGCTTCTGCCCTTGATTTGCTTTGTTGTCCTGGTGTTAACTTGTACAGTTAGCCTTTTACTGTATGTTTTGAGATTGATATTCACTATGAATTTTAGTGTGCTACATTCCTTCAAATTTCCCTCTAGAATGCTTCAAATTACACGAGATTTCAGTTGCAATTTTCAAAATTTTCCAGGGAAACATGCCCCCCAGGCCTCCACAGAAATTTCCTCTTTTTTGTTTTTTTTCTTACCAATTCCAGGCGCTGTATATACTTGAAACGCTTTGGTTTACTGGCGTTTTACTGTAACTTTCGTCAGGTTTGAAGTGTTTTTTTTTTTTTTATAGCTTTACATTTACCAAAATTGTTTAACTTTGCCGGTCTCCTAATTGTGATGATCACTTGCCTGTATTATTTGGTTTGTTTTTCTTTCCGGGCTTTACATTAAATTATATCTTGTGCAGTTATCGCTTAATTTTCAAAATATTACTGTACATGTTATGTTACCCTTTGGGAAAAAATGTATTGTTGTCTGTGTATATTGTCGCCTGAGAATGTTATATCTTTTGCTCTGTTGTGTAAAAAAAAAAAAAAATTCTAGGAAGTCACTCTGACCTCTGGATGTCTACAACTGTATGAAGTCGAGGTTTAGTTCAGTAGAGTTGGGTCATTTGATACATCATGGTTATCCCCAAAAAACAATTGGGTTATTTTCTACATTCATGAGGGATCAGAGTAAGATACAAAAATATCAGTTTAGTTCTGTTGAATCATTGTTCATTTGAAACAGATTAGGTGTGCATGTATACAATTCTCCATGAGCTTGATGTATAGTGCTACAGAAAATTTGTGTGTGTGTGTGTGTGTGTGTGTGTGTGTGTGTGTGTGTGTGTGTGTGTGTGTGTGCATGAATAAAGTTGAGACAAAGTCTCAGGTACATCAGTGTGCTAGTAAAGCAATAAACACCTTTGAAATGTTTTTAAATTTTCACCAAATGAAAAGACCATAAAACCTGCTCCAGAAAAAAAAAACCATTAATTTTAACACATAAAGCTTATTTAAAGCTTTGCCTCTTGCCTCTTATTACCGACAGTGTTATGCCATTAAATTGTCTGAGAATAACTAAATAAAAGAAAAGGAAAAATTGATCGGTTTGTAATTGCATTCTGCCTTTCAAATTGATGAAAAGTGACGGTAACAGTTGTGTCTGTTTAGGCTAAAAATGCAGCTGCCAGACAGTTGGTTACGAAAGCTTCAACAGACGGACTGCAAGTGCATGGTATGCAGAGCAAGCAGCGATTTACTCAGCAGTTCGTGTCAGAAGCCCTTATTCTCTCTGATCTCTTCAACATGGATGAGCTGGCTGCTGTTGAGCTTCTCATGGCAGGTGAGAATTCATTTATGAATATGAGGGAACCTCTCAAGAGCAACCCTTAAAGAAATCCGTATAAGTATGGTATTTTATCACTTAAAAAGTATTTACCAAGATAGTAATACTGCTCTTCTGCTGCTGCGCGGCACTTGCTTACCAAGTATAGTGTATATGGAATTCAAATGAGAAAAGTCACAAGTGATGCCTTACATCTGTTTGCGAAAATAATGGCATGCAGTCTTTGTCTGATTACTGTAGAGTGAACTTGCTCCCAAAGGGAGGGGGAAGGGGGGGGATGTACTTTGCTTGGTGTATTAAGCTTCAGCCTGATGTGTTGGAAGTGACACTAGCTGAGTTCCCTTGGTGCTGATGAAACGCTGGTGCAAGTTTCAATGAGTAAAAACAAATAGAAATGTTAAAAAAAAAAAAAAAAGAGAGAGAGAGAGAGAAAAAAATCACTGAGACAGCGAGAGTCTGTTTGGTCTAGCGTGTAAAGTATTACACTCTTGTACCAAAGTCTGAGGTTTGATTCTCATTCCAGATCACCAAGTTGGAATGTTTTTTCTCCTTGGAATTAATGTTCATGCAGGCTTCAGTCCCTTCCCTAAAGTTTGTTGTATAAGACTTTAATTAAACTGAAATCCTGTACATTAATGCACTCATAAAAAAAAATTACACACATGCATTTGATCCCGCTCCAATTTGGAGGAGGGTAGGCCACCATATGCGGGTAGTGTAAAAATCACATGCACTCTGGTGTTGTTCAGACTTCATACACAAAGGCGGATTTGGGCTACTGTAATGGTGATACAGTAGATGGTCGCATGTCTGAAAAATGTTTTTAAAATCATGCCAGTAGTGGACCACAGAATTCCGGGTGAAGAATGAAGAGAAAGATGTCATGAAACTGGGATGAAATGGTCAGCTGATTTCAAACATCAGCTTCAGATGTCGGTATCTGTTCTGATGATGATAGCAGTTGTTTCTATGACCTCAGTGGACAGTACAGTGCACTGGAGAGTGTGGAGTTTGTCATGATTGGGAATGGGGGAAGGGGGGGAGGGAGGGGGAATGGGGAAGGGAGGGAGGGGAGAAAGGACAGGGGAGAGGGACTGAACAACAATGTGGAGCCTTGCAGAGAAGTATGAGCAATAGCTGATGATTAGATTAACAGAAAGGCTTTTTTTTTTTTTTTTCCTATAGTACCGTCATAGACTGGCTGAGCTGCAGGTACAACTACTAGTCCTACTACTTCAACGAATGAATGTTTTTGTCCCCGTTTAACTTTGTTTTTTGTTTTTTTTCTAAATCAGATTTTCAAGAACAAAACTATTATTTCCTGTAGATTCTGTATATCAAACCAGGCTGTCCCGAATGAACTGAGTTTATAGGTGCGGGGAGGGAAGTTGGCAGAAAAAATTATTATAGAAAATTATTCGGTTGCCTGGCTTTGAAAAGAAAATTATTACTTTCAGGGAGTTGGTAGAAGATTATTCAGTCGCCTCGCTTTAAAAAGAAAATTATTACTTTCAAAATCCGAGGGAATCTTATATGTTCATGTGCTGTGACTTGCTAATTGACAGGAGAGAACCAGCTCCCTAACTACCCTGGTCTGACGCGAGGATTAGTGGCAGTGATCCTGTTCTACGATGGTCAGCGCAGTCTGGTCAGCTCCTTACGCACACTGCTTCAGGCACGCGAGGGTCACACGTGGACACTGGGACTGAGCCCCGACCTTGTTCGTCTCATTACCAACTTCACATCGCAGCTTTTGGAGGATAAACTTGTCCATAAAATTTTGGGTGAGAGCATTTTTTGTTTGTTTGTTTGTTTGTTTGTTTTGTTTCTTGTTTCTGTTTCCTTACAAAATAAAAATCTGAAAATTTGTCAAAAGTTGATTGATTGGTTGGTACACTGATTAATTGTGAAGCTTTTGATTTTTTTTTGGGGATTTCTGGTGTTGACATTACTCAGCAGTGGTGGGGATGTAGTGTGTGTGTGTGTGTGTGTGTTATTGAATTGATTGTGTATTGCCTGTGTGTGTACTAGGTGTTGATATTTCACAACTCTGTTGAGACATAAAAGGAATGTGCTGACAAATTAAGATAAGAAGATGACAATCATGATGCATTTTCTGAGGGGCATGCTGAATCTGTAGATCATACAACTGATGACACTGAAGAGTTGAATGAACTTCGCACTGTTACAGCTGAACCATTCTTCCTTAAGTTACAATCATCTTTGAAATGTATGCTCACGTGTGTGTGTGTTCAAACTTAATGTGTCATGATAGTGTTGGTACTCTTCATCTTGCATTCATCTTTCTGTGTGTTAATTCATGAACATTTTCAAGAACACAGGATGTTGATTGGCTTTCAGTCGGAGAGGCTTCCTTTCAAACAAGTATATTGATGTGGGGGTGGGGGGGTTGGTGTTCTCCTTTTTTTTTTTTTTTTCATCGGTTGCTTATATCATTGGTCTGTAGGTGTTTGTACACTGATGTGCAGATCTGATTCAAACTTTGGACTTCTCTAAGGAGCTGGACAAGCTACAGAAGCAAAGGGCATTAGGCGCAGCACGACACAAGAAGCAGGTGAGTAGAGATGTCAGTGCTCTAAAGGGAATTTCCCGCCGCAGCGTCTAGGCACAGGAGTATTCTGGAGTGATGAATGTGTCTGGAACACAGTTTTGAAATATCTTAAATTTTTTCTTTGACTTTCTTGAAAAATAAAGAGATAATGAGACAAGTCATCTCAGTTACTGGTACAGCAGAAAAACATGAGATATTTGCTGGTTGATTAAAAAAAAAAAAAAAAGAAAAGAAGAAAGAAAGTAAAAAAAAAAACTATTGCCCTTTGCCTGCTAGTTGGTCCTGGGGTTTAAGATCCATGACTTTCACATAGTCCTGTTCTCTAAATCATTTGTTTGGTTATAGCATGATATAGTAAATAGAATGATTACAGTCTACGGAAATGACTTTACAAACCAGAAGCAACAGAAGAAAATTGTGAATTGTTTGAAATAGCTGTTTAAGACTCCTTTATCATTGTGTTGTTCATCCCTCTTTTTATCCACAGTGTTTGCATATGATGTGGTCCATAATCCTAAGCATGTTTATCACTGTTATTTTCATCCTTGTCTTGCATATCATTTTCTCTTTTGAGTCCTCATTGTTGCTGTTCTTTTCCATTGTTGTCGTCTTCAGAGTGTATTCATTGTTTTCTTTACTTAGTTTCATTTGTCATGGCCTCTTCTCCCTCCCACTCCCTGCTCCCTTCCCTCTCTGTATCTCAAATGTTAGTTTCATAAGAGTTAAAAGAACATTGTATTGCATAACTTCATCATGATCTGAAGATTTCTCTGTGGGAAGTTCGAGCTGATTTTCCCAGACAAATTCCTTCATCCAACAGTGCATGCACCAAGTGCGCTCAGAACACAAGACTTTCAGTTACCTTGACCAAGACTGGAACCACACAGCCAGGATTTCTCTCTTCCTAGACCAGTGCGTTATCTACCAGGCCTCCTCGTCAAGTCAGATCATTATTTCAGGGCTCCCACTTCTCTGCAAGTTTGCAGATTTCAGCGAAATATAAACACGAGAAACTGCAAAAAGAAAAAGTTTCAGCAAAAAAAGAAAAAAGAGAACTTAGGGAAGATGAAGAAAAGTGGAATTGAATGGTGTGCTTGTAGCATTTTTTGGTATGTTGGCAGATGACACTGACCTTATAAAAGTTCATGTAAAGTTGTTTGCAAGAGCAGGCAGTACATATTTTGTCTGCCTGTTTGAAGGCAGGATCTCATGCACTGATGTGTATCAGCAAGATGCTGTGAAAGTGAAAGACTGGCAAAAGCTGTAAGAAAAAAGTGGCTCTGGTCATGGTTGGCCCGACAAGTGGATTACACATCACGTAGTGCACAGATTTTTGTCAGTTTGCACTGTTGTGAAAACAAGTTTTGGAAGTTTGTTTGGGAGTTGAGTGGGGGGGGGGGGGGGGGAGGAGAAGTGGCCCCTGGATCTCTAAGATTCCAGCAGTTTTTGCTTTTCCACGATGGGGAGCTTTGGTCATTGATGATGTCATGCTGGTTTGGCAGGTGATAGACCTGTTCAAGGAGATCCGCCAGACGCTGGCCGAGTGTCTGTTCTGCCTGGCCTGCCAGCAGCCGCTGAACAAGGCTGACACCCTGCGCCTCCTGGCCTACCTGCGCTCCTGCAGCGGGCTGTCTGGGGACCAGACCCTGGACCCATGTCTCTGTGTCTGCTCATGACCCTGCTGGCCAGCCTGGACACCAGCCCCCTGGAGCTGGAGGAAGGGGGGTAGGTGTGGGTGGAGTGTCTGGTGCTCTGGGATTGTGTGTGTGGGTGTGTGTGCGTACACTTGGTGATGTATGGGATTATTTGGAATAGGGTTGTCGGCGCATGGTTCACTAATTACTTTGTTGTCTGTGTGTGTGGTATGTCGCAGGTCATTAATACACCTGCTCGCATATTTTAAAAGGGCAGGAATATTGGAAGTGTATTCCATGTGATGCATCTCTCACTATAAAACATGCTCTTGTAGCGTATGAGGTCATACATGATGTCTGACATAAACACTTTGCAGAAAATGTTCAGAGATGTTCCACGAGGTGTGCTTTTCAAGTTCCTGAAAAAGAAGGGTTTTTTTTTGAATTCTGACAGGGAATTTCAAGACCTTGAAAACCTTTGAAAATCAATAAAATGTGGTTTTGTTGACAAAACCTCCTTGAAAACCTTTGAAAATCAAGCCATCACTCCAAAATCTTAATGTGTGGCAAAAAGAAATGGCAGCTTAATTTTTCTGCGTTGAGGTTAATGAAAAAACTGTCAAAAACACAAATTTTTACAAACATTGTCGCGATCCTGGATCGTCTGCAATTTCACCAAGGGAGATAATTTGTAACTTCACCAAACGACAAAATCCAGGATCACACAATCCAGGATCGTAAAAAAAATTGTTTTAAGATAATTTTTTTCATCAACCTGAATGCAGAAAAATCAAACTGCCATTTCTTTTTTCAATGTTACGCAAATAGTGTAGCTTTAAGGGGAGATTTGGCACGAAAATTTGACCATTTTCTTTCAAAAATTGAGTTTGGGTTTTTATGTGTTTTTGTGCTCAAGAAAGTCTGTTGAAACCATCTGTGGTGTTCATTTTGTCTATTTTCACATTTTCTTAGTGAAAAAAGACTTTATTTGAATGAGGTGCGTGTGAAAATTACTTAACTTCTTTATTTTCAAACGATGATTTTCTCAAAAATCACTTTTTTTCAACATCGGTTGATGTGCAAGGAGTACAATATCTCTGGATCCAGACTAGCTAGCATGGTAATTTTTTTCTGTTGATCAGAAATGATTTCTGCATGCAATTATTTTATCTGTAAGTCAAAACAGCACATATTATTTTGCTATTTCTATTGCAATAATTCAAAAGCAATGAAACGCGAAGCCTGATGGCCACCATATGGTAAAAAAAATATTGAAAAAAAATGCAGTTTAGATATATAAAAATCCTTTTGTAATTGCATTACTATAGCTCAGCAAAACAATATATAAAAATACTTTTGTAATTGCATTACTATAGCTCAGCAAAACAAGAAAAGTCATGTTTCAAGTGCCTAACATGTCTGCTATGATACAAATACAGTTCTTGACATGAACCTTTTTTTTTTTCCATTTTTTATCATTT
>JADBJO010017834.1:12500-36649 GCA_016801955.1 Conus betulinus | reverse complement strand
CTATTTATATTACTATTTAACTGTTGTCTACTGCAGATTTCTCCTTCTCCCTCTCTCCCAGTATACAGATTTTTTGTGTGTGTTTGTGCGAGTTATTTGATTAGACATTTTACTAGTGTAAATGATATATTGCTGCTGTACAAACAACTGGAGGTTTCCACTGGAGGCTGCTGTAGAATACTGATGTGTGTACTTTCACATTTAGGCAAATATTGGGAACGTAAACCTGTGTATGTGTACCTTGTAGGCCAAAGGAATTAATTAACGTATTGTGCGGATGCTATGATTACGCAATGTGACCCTACGCCTCTTGCAGAAACTTACAGTCTTTGCGGATATTGAAAATGCTGCCCCATTGTAGTTTTGAGTTTTGCAGTTGTTTAAGCGGAACGATTTTGGGAATGACCCACAATTCATGTTTTTAACCCATCATGTTCCGTATGTTTTTTCAGCAGTTCGTTGATTTGTATCTTGAAAGAAGTGTCACTTTCACCACAGCTGGTCTGTATTCCAAATTACAGTATGGGAAATTCAGATACATCACATGCATACACACTCAACAAGTCTACACACACACACACATACACACTGACATTCATTCACAAGGGCAGACACAGGGATTAACGGCCAAATCTCTGGTGGTTGATCAAAGTGCGAAATGATCATGCTGATTCATATGTTGTATGGATGCGAAATTACAGAATGTCACCCTGTATTTGGTAGAGACATTGGAGTATCTTGCAAGATATTCAAAATGTTTCCCCTCATCTTGTAAAGTAATAGTTAAGGTTCAATGCTTTTTGTATTTGGCAAAACCGGGGCAAAATTATGTGAACTGATGGTTGTTGTGATTGTGAATCGATGGCTGTACATCTAGTTGATGCTTTAATTACAAACGTCATCCTTTATCTTGTTGCTCAGTATCTTGTGGATTTTGTGAATGGCATATTGATGATTTCTATAAAAAGAAAACTGTATCATTTTTTTCCAATGGTTCTTGATGAAAAAGAAACTTCTAATTTTCAACTCTTGCTAGTCTTTCTTGCAAATACAGGCACAGAAATGCTATCATCCTTACTCCAAATCAAAGGATAAAAAGGCTCATGCATAAATAACACATACTTTCAAAGCAAGTGCACGCATGCACGCACACAAATGCACACACACGCACACGTTCAGACACACACATACATATTCTTATGGATGTGAGCATGTATGTATGAGCGCTGGTATACAGAAACTTTTTTTTTTTTAAACTTATAATTCATATTTCCTCATGCCTTCTGTATTTGACAACAAAGTGGCGTAAGCATGTACTGATGGTCATGTGTGATTTACATACATGTTGTGTTAATGCTGTGATTATGTAAGGTGATCTTGTACCTTGTAGAGCAACTTGGGGATATTGACAGATACTTCATGATCTATCTCCCTCCCTCCCCCTCCCCCCTTTCTCTCTCTCCCCAAACACACATTCTCTCTCTCTCTCTCTTCTCCCTCCCTCCCCTCCCGCCTCCCTCTCTCTCTTCCAGACACATATTCTCCCTCCCCCCTCTCTCTCTAGAAAGGTGACTCGCCGATCGATTTGCAAGAAAAATGAAAACCAAATTTCATGCCAAGGATGTCTGACATACTTAAATGCTGACTATGCTGAGCAGCTGGCGTTGATTTATAGACGAAAGGGCGAACATTGTGTGTTATGGGTACAAGATACAGGCACTATTGTGCTACATCTATTGGCTGTGATGTAAAAAGTAGCCCTCTGTTCAGTGTGTTGGCAGATGAATTCCCTAGAGCAATGTGGTGTGACATGTAAGTGTACTTACACACACACACACACACACACACACACACACACACACACACACACAATGCATTTATCCACACACACACGTTACAGAACACTTACAATCTTCAAGATATTCCAACTACAAACAACTTTGAAAAGCTGCGTTTTGTAGGAGAGTTTACGAATGCGATGAGTTACAAAAAGAAAGAAAAAGAAACAAGAACAAAAAATATGGAAAAGGTACTATAGGTTTTGGTGAATGGTGTGTCATTACTTAATATCTATTAGAAATCGGAATAGTGCCTTCTCCCCCATTTCTTTGTTTTCCCCTACCCTTTCTCCTCTTCATTTAGTCCAGTTATACTGAAATCTTTTGCGCACACACACACACACACATACACAGAGTACACTCACAGGTACACATATGCACACGTGAAGCATGCTCCACACACACAGAGTAGTGGAGTACACCAACAGAATATGACGAACACAATGGTTAGCAGCATGCAGGCTAAACACTGAACAAATATCATGCCTACCTGGGAAAACCCACAGGTCTGCATGAAGATTTCAGAATGTCGCTCTTTGTCGTACAGTTATTTCTGGTGGTTAAACTTTATGCTCCTGTTCAAGAATTTGTGAAAACATTTAATTTGCGTACCTCTTATTTATTATTATAATTTTTTTTTTTTTTTTTTTTTTTTTTTGCGTTACTTCTTGTCTAGGACTTTTTTGCTGGTTGTTGATTTTCACACATCCCTAGCTTTAAATTGTTCTTTGCACTCAATACTCGCTTATGCTCAATGATCTTTTTTTTTCTTTTTTTTTTTTTTTTAAATTTGGGGGGGGGGGGGGGGGGGGCATACTTCTTGTCTAGGATTTTTTTTTTTTTTTCATTTCACACGTCCCTAACTTTAAATTGTTCTTTGCACTCAATGCTGGCTTATGTTCGATTGATTTTTTGTCTCCCTCCCTCCCCCCCCCCCCCCTTCTTTTTTTTTTGCATGTTTTTGTGTTTGTTTGTTTTTTTTCCTTACTCTGATGATGCTGTTGGATTTGTGTATTGCAAGAGTGTGTGTCCAGGCCCTATATTTTTCTGCTTGCGTTGGATGGAAATGTCGGCTCAATTTCTCTGTAACCGAGAGGCAATTGCTGGCACTTTTTTTTTTTCCTTTTCTGTTCATGACATACGACACTGTTTGCATGCTGGTAAGGTTCTTTATATCAATGTAATTCATCGCTATAAACTGTTGAAAAACATTTCACAATATCTCATTCTCTCAGCTCGTTAACACCCAAACCATTCTGTCTGTCGGACAATACTTTTGTCTGTCTCTCTTTCCCTTCTGTCTGACAATACTTTTGTCTGTTTCTCTTTCCCTTGTGTACATATAAGTATTTATCGGTCTGTATGCCTATGCCATATACTGCCCGGATATGTACCTATACTTTGATGTAATTGTAATGTCAAACAGCATTGAGGGACTTTTCATTGTATGTCACACTGTAGCCTGTAAAAGGATAAATGTGTGTATAAGCAAGGTTTGGACAACAGCTCGATGGTGGAGGGGGGGGACCAAGAGGGAAGAGAGTGGGTGGGAAGAGGGAGCGAGCAGGTGGGTGTTTGTACCTAGGAGGGTAGGCGAGGAGAAAGATTTGTTTTTCTCTTCTTTTTTTTTCCACTGTGCAATTGTACCACAGTGAAAGGTTAATAAAAAATTACTTTTGAAAAATGATTTAATGGAATAAAAAAATTTTTAAAGAAAACAACTTGTGACACAGACACCCCAACACCAGACTACTGCGCACCGCTGGTTTTTTTTTGTTCGCTCGCTTTTTTTTTTCAAATATGAAAAAGAAAAATTCTAATTCTTATATTTTATCAGTTGTGATTTTACTACACATAATCTAAGTCCAGAAGTCTGATCCTAACAAATAAAAAAATTTAGACAGCGCGCAAAGCCAAACACCAGTGTGTTCAGTCCGAAAGAACTTTTCATTTAATCAATCATTCAGTTCCATGCCTATGACTAATTATATTTTCAAATGACCTATAAACTGATGATCATTTTTATACCTGCAAAGCCGCCTGAACCCAGCACATGAAAAACACTTCATAAAAACGAATTTTACAAAAAAATTAAAGAAAGAAAAAAACACAAGAAGATAAGTCAGTACATACAAAAGACATAAATAAATGAAACACAAGCCAAAAATCATGTTTCATAAACAAAGCAAATAAATAAAAATCAAACAAAGAGAGAAATTCTTACAGAAAAAGCAAAGAAAAGAAAGTAAAGGGAAAATAAGTGAAGACGAGCCAAAGCTGGAGGAATAAAAAAAGACATTAAAAACACATTAACAATCATCTTTCAAACAGAGATTGTGTTGGTCTCTAACAACTACGCTTGTAAAAATGCTAAATTCTTAAAAGTCTCTGGCTCTAACACAACCAGGTTGAGTCAGCCTGTATAGATGAGTCAATCACTGGATTTCTGTGACTTTCACACTACATACTCAAATGACACTGACTGAATCACCATAAAAAATTTTAACTTGGTCAAATTAGTTAATGCTGGGAGAAAGGGGTGGGGGGGGGGGGTGGGGGACAGCCATCACATGTAACTGAACAATGCAAAAACCAAATGACGTTACATGGCTTCAAGTCCGTCGACTGTGAGATAATGAATGATTCCAGTCGTTCAGACTCTGAGAAATGGAAGAACAGATTTAAACTGAGAAACAATCATGATTTTTCTACATGCATAACCTTTCCCATGTTTGGCCATTTGCCAAATAGCTGGCGGTTTGAGTTTGGCCAGGGTTTTTGCATGCCGCACAGTCTTTGCAGAGCTGACTATTCTGTTGTTGCATGCTCTCCCGTATCAGTAGGAAAGAAACAACATCAGTTTGACCTTGGTGGAAGCTGACCCTTACACATAGACGAAAATATTTGGCCATACTTTCAAAATCGATTCAGGTCACAAGAAGTCTTCAAATAAAAACGGTACATTTCCTACTCTTTATCATCTTCACTTCGTTTTACACATTCATGTTTAGAGGATTATTAATCAATCCCTTGTCTACTTCTCAAAGTCATTTTTATTCATGCATTTGTTAAAAAAAGAGGTCTGTTTAAAAGACAAATATGGAATAACACCACAAACAATAGCCAATTCCACAGACAGGAATAAACCACCAGAAGACACCCGCCACAATGATCAACAACGCCCATCCCCATCCAAATACCATAAATGGCACTATGAGAAATGCTGTTAAGAAATTTTTTTTCTTATTTCTCTTAAAGCGTCTTGCAGGACAAATTTTGTTTCTTTCCTCCCTTTTTCCCTCCCTTCCCACAGGGGGAGGAGGTGGAAAGACATCAAACAATTAAGTATACTCTGTTCTACAAAATCACTTTTCTTAAAAACCAAAAAACCATCAAAAGTACCCAAAACACGTACTGCTGCTTTGTTACATTTTTTTCCTTCCTTTTTTTTTTCCAATTCGCATTCACAAATGGCACATATTTTCTGTAAAGGCTGTCCTTTTATCAACAAGCTATTAGTTTTACACGCACGCGATTGCAGACCTTCAACAGACCTGCTTTTGTCTCTCGACGACCCTAACCTTGCCTGGCACAATGTGTCACCAACAATCTACAGAACACCTTAAGGTTCACTTCTTTCCATCAAGGGAGGGAAACACACATCCCAGTTCCCTGAAAAGCGCTGCTTGCTAGCGCTCAGCTGAGACAGACCTAACTAAGGCTGTAACCATCTAGAACAGTGTGTCAAGATGGATCTCAGCAGTCCGTAGTCCATGATTTTCTGTTATCTAACTTCCAGAGAACTTCTGATTTTCAATGATACGGTTCACCCCCACTGACATATTAACCTACAAATCTGAAAAGCATTGTTAGCGATTCTGCGAGACAATAACAACAAACAGAGTACACAACAAAATCTGTTTGTCCATGCTGTCCTTGCGGAAATCATGACAATTCTGGTAAAAAACTTGTTTCAATTTCTGAATCCTGTCACCTCTCTGTGAAACGACACGTCCACGTACAGATGTAGGTCAACCCATCACAAATTCCATTCCCCACAAAGGAGAGCTCTTGTACTGCGACTTTCCACTGTGGGTACTTGAACGCTTCCTACGGCATTGCTGGGCAATTCTTCTTCTTCCTCCACGTGTCCAGCGATGTCTGGTTGGGCAAAACTCGACAATCTTGGATCACAAACTAAAACATGACATACTTTATAAAAAACAAAGGCGAGAATCTCTGATGATTGTCTCCTTTGGTACGTGAACCTGTTTGTATAATAAAGAGTAGCCTCGACTCTGCCTTATTACCCTTGGCATTACTGACGCCATGAAGCACCTTTCAGAGAGATAAAAAAGATAAGACATATGTAACACGTTGACGTGGAGGTCTGCCCCACCCATTAGAATACCTGCTCTCACACACACACAGACAACCAAACCTAAGTACACAAATCATGAATGCACACAGACAGCATAACATTAAATATGGCATTAAAACTGTGTAAATGACAGCTTGTGTAAAGTCCACCAATGTTTCTGCTTGCATCTCTCCCTTTCCCTCTCGCACAACAAACACAGGCGCACACACTACGCATACACACACACTCTGTTCCATGTGCCCTCCAGAACCAAACACCCCCAATATCACGCAGTCCACAAGCACTAGGCAGTACTGCAAAGTCTCCCCTGGTCAGTCGCCTCACAGCTACCAATACAAGCTTCCCATTTGAGGGAAGTGGTGGGGGGTGCCCAAGTTGAATCAGAATTTACACTGGATGAAATGAAATGTGTGAAAAAATCAGAACTCGGTAGTATAGCAGCACAGAGATGAAACGAATCACAATAAAAAGGGAGTGGGGTGGGGTGTGTGGAAATATGGTGGAAGTGACAATGACACAAAAATCAAAGTATGGCAAGCAAAGACAAAACAGCATAATTGCATTAAATCAGGTGCCATTTTTTTTTTAAAAGAGTAAGGGAGACTGTGAAAAAGGGAATGGTGGGTGGTTTGGGGGAGGGAGGTGAGAACTGAGAAGTAATCAGACTGTCCTGGGTTAAAACCAATTTGCAGATAGTTGTAGTATGATATTCCATTTTTGCTCATTAAAATTTTGTTTGCTCTCTATTATTAACAAAACCACACACACACACAGACACACACTACTTAGAAAAAGAAAAGAAAAGAAAACAAAAAGACATGGCACATTTTATCTACATCTATACTCCATGCAGAACTTTTTTCCCAAAAAAAACTATGTTCAAAAGGCGAATTAGCATCAAACCGAACATATTCAGTTCGGGTGTGAAGAGAAAGGGAGGCCATTATTTGGCATGGAATATGTCTCATCTATAACACTTTCTGACAGTCACCTCCTCGCAGATGCCAAATGAACCACTTACTCACTGTCCCTCAGATCCTCTCCATCATGGCGAAGGATTCTGGCCAAAGTCGGAGTTCTGGGTGACCCCTGCTTTGGACAATGGTCTGTCTTTAAACAGATGTCTGGATTTTCTCGCCACCCTACTTTCTTCTCCTGATGGATCGCTAAGACTTTCATTCTAAAAAACACCACACACACACACACAAAAAATCACACATCCTAAATGTTCAACAAATGCCAACATCACATACAAACTGACATATTCCAACTCTTTTCTGCTTAAATATTTTAGAGAAGCTGCTAAAGGGAAGCTAGCGGAAGTCAACACTGGGGGCTCCTCATTCTAAAACTGCAGAGTTCTAACAGCTGTCTGGCCAATGCCCTGTTTCCAGCATCCAACGCCACACAACAGACTTCTATCAACAGACATCACCACTGCAGAACATGCGTGGATGAGGGTGTCGGATACGGCTCATCCTGAGCATGTTGTCAGAGGCGTGTCTGAGACAGGTGCTTCAGGGGGCGTGTCACCTCCGTTCCATCCTGGACAGGCGGAGAGAGGGGAGGAGGGAATGGCTGGGGGGGGGGGGGGGGGGGGGGGGGGGGGGGGGGGGGGGGGGGGCCAAGGTGGAAGAAAAGGGCAAAGGAATCCAGTTTCTTTTGCAGACATTGCTGCCATGCAAAAGTCCGCTCAATACAGTGTGGTGTTGAAATTTCTCTGTCAGTCACTTCTTTTTTCTGCAATGCCGTTTTACTGAGCTTTCATATTTTCTTTTTCTTTTTTTTTTTTTTAAATGGAAATAGGGTGGATGGAATTTAGGACTGCTATAACCCTCCCCCCTCCCTCCCTCTTTATCCTCCATTCCTGCTCTCCGCCCCTCCTCCTTCCTTCGCCATCCTCCCTTCCTCCTTCTCTCCACCCCTCCCTACCAGAAAGTAAGGGACCTTGAAAGACCAAGTGAGAGTGATGTTGGAAAACAAAGAACAGAGATGTGGATGAGAACTGTTGAACTTCTTCTGCGTACGCAGGATGATACTCCTGTGGACACTCTCTACATGGACAGGCAAGGACTAATCCCAATCATCCTACCAAGGGAGTGGAGTTTTGTGTGCATGACTGTTTTTCATCCCGCCATTAAGGCAGTCATGCTCCATCTTTGGGGAAGGTGCATGCTATGTGTAACATGTTGTCCATACCAACGGCCAAACTGGCCTTCTCTTCCGAAAGTTGGTGATGGGATTTTATGTGTGTGCAAGATGTTATGCGTGCATTCACACACGGAACCTCGGTTTGTAGTCTCATCATTCATAGGTCTGTACAAGAATCAAGTCAGAACCAATGTTAACTCCGAGGGAAAAATTCCCCTGTACTGAAACGGCCCGACGGAATTCGAACCCGCAACCCTTGGATTACGAGTCCGGCGCTCTACCGACTGAGCTATTCTGGCCCCCCTAACTGTTGAACAAAGAATGATGACTACACCTGGGGGAATCTTTCCACCAGTACTGGATACAGGCCAGCAGCGTATGTGTTCTGCACAGGTGAACCACAGCACACTTTGCTCTGTTGCCCCTGTTCCAGTGTCAAAACAGGGATTGTCATCACCGCCCCTGTTTGGCCTGCTATGCTAACCACATCACACTTCTTACAACAGCCACGTTGCTAGCTCTGTTTGGTGACATTTTGTAGCAATGCGTTAAGGCGCCCAGGAAGGCATTTTTCGCCGGTGACCACAGCGCAGTCCTCACTCAATGGCTGTCTATTTCTACTGTTGAAAAAAAAATCGCACGCAGACAATGGGTGGGTATCAGTGTCTGATATATAGTAACTACACAATGCCAAACCGGCATATGATTGTAAGCTGCTCATTTTGGAGTCATCTACAGCACCATATCAACCTTTTGCAGAATTTCAAGAAAGACATCGTGGGCTGTTGAATTGAAAACTTTATGCAGGCTGATCTATGGCAGTAAGGGATACGTTTGCTGTGGTAAAGATGGGGCTGTGCGACCTGACCAACAAAAGTTCCAGCACTTCCTACATTTCACACACCCTATGGTTTGCAGAACAGTGCACTCAATAACAGGAACCAGCCAACCCAGCAGAGTGCCTCCAGAAATGCTCTGCAGTATTCAACATAGAGATCAGCGCCAAAAAGACAAAACTGATGACCAACGACACCAACGGCATCAGCGCTAACATCGCTGTCAAGGAAGAAAAACTAGAGACAGTTCAGAGCTTCAAGTACCTCCGGGCACTTGTTTCAGATGAGGGATCAACACCTGAAGTGCTCTCCAGAGTTGCGCAAACAACAGCAGCATTAGCCAGACTAAAACCCATCTAGAACAACAGAAACATCACTGTCAGTTCCAAGATCAGACTGATGTGCGTCCTGGTCACTGCCAT
Source organism: Conus betulinus (assembly GCA_016801955.1). Classification (NCBI taxonomy): domain Eukaryota; kingdom Metazoa; phylum Mollusca; class Gastropoda; order Neogastropoda; family Conidae; genus Conus; species Conus betulinus. Next base: position 27,021 of record JADBJO010017834.1, on the reverse strand, counting down.
ATTTCTCTATGCCTGTGAGACTTGAACTTTGACAGCTGAACTTGAGAGAAGGATTCAGGCATCCAGATGAGATGCTTTCATAAGATCCTTGCCATCTCATACAATGACCATATTACCAAACGTGAAGGTCCAGACTAGAATAAGGAAAGCCACTGGACCATATGAAACCCTGCTGTCCATAGTAAAAAGAAGGAAAATGAAATGGAATAGTCATGTATCAAGATCAACAGGACTAGCCAAACCCATTCTACAAGGAACAGTGCGAAGAGGCAGAGGGAGAGGAAGACAGAGAAAGAGACGGAAGAACAACATCAGTGCATGGATTGGCGTCACACGCAGCAACTGCCTAAGAATGTCCGAGAACCAAGAGGGACGGAGGAAGCTGGTTGCAAAGTCTTCTGTGATGCCCCAACGGTCTTCAAGACTGTGGGATAGGTGAAGGTGAAGGTGACACGCTGCAAGTAAAACAGGGGAAACTGGTCACTGACCTCCCTCCAGACACCTCTAAAACAAGAAAGGGAAGAGGAGAGGGAAAGTGTGTGTGTGTGTGTGTGGGGGGGGGGGGGGGGGGGGAGTAGGAAGCTTTTAAAAAAAAAAAAAGAATTTCTGCAGGGCGCAAACCTCGTGGATGCTAACAGAAAGGAAAAAAATGTTCTGGAAAGAAAAATTCCCATTGGTGAGGAGGATCTTTATCTGGAGCATCTTTTCTTTTGCAACAGGTTTCACCCCTAAAAGCACTTAAACCACCCTGGGGATAGAAGTACTGGTGATGGTGCAGGAACAGGCTTCTGGACTGAACGATGAGTAGCTACCGTCAGCACAGGACCGAGTTGTCAGTGTCCTGCACATGTTGGATTAGAACAGGGACCACTGCACACCACCACAGCGGTTCTCCTGCAGCGCAGTGTCTCCTCCAGTGGGTTGCCTTTTGGCAACAGATCACTGGCTGTTTGGTAGCTTCTCACTGTGGATTGCCAAACCTTGAACTGTGACAGTCTGGGTGTGGATGAGTGAGGGGGTGTGGGATTGGGCAGAACGGTAGTTAAGCCCAATGAGAAGACAAGGAAAATGAGACGTAAGCTGATACCCACATCAACCCAGCCCACAGCGTCAATCAATGCAACACTCTTGAAAAGGGGAGAGAAAGGCGCTGGGCCAGATCGTCCTTTGCTGTGCTGGTTACCATTAATTAATCAACAATATCACACAACTCATTTTTTTTTTTTCTCAAAAAGATCAAAGAGAAAAATGCTGCCACAGATCAATATCAAAATCAGTAGAGATGCATAAATTTCATCAGTATATGGGACGTAAAAACACACAATATCTACCGACAAAAAAGAAAAGAGAGAAAAATTAAACAAATCAACAAATTCATCAACAAGTATATATAAACAGACGATTCTTTCAAGATGTGTCACGCCTAGTGATATCACACATATGCCACCACTGAAAGTAAACACCCCTCACCCCCTCGACAAACCTGAACTGAAACAGATTTGCCAAGGTCAGATGAGGACTTGAACTGAGTTGTCTTTGCCGGCAGCCAATGAAAAGTCTTCTTACAATCGGTTTGCCTTTGGAGTGCGAAGCTGAAGATCCTTGGCGGCCAGAATAAGGGGGACGAGGTTGGCTAGGGGTTTGGACAACCGCAGAAACGGGTGCTGTCAAGAACGAAGAAAAATAGCACACTTCAACTTTCTGCATGTCGTGTCCCATCATACATGTTCCTTATACGAACACAAGAACAAACACATTGTGTTCCTTACATGAACACAAGAACAAACACACTCAGTTTCAATGTGTTGTTTATAGCCCAGCTGACTGCAGTGGGCCGTTTCAGGACTGTCACTTCGACCAAACTGATCCATACATGTTTGTTCCACACACTCACACACCTCAAGACACACACACACACACACACACATGCCTCTCAATACACACACACACACACACACATGCCTCTCAATACACACACACACACACACACACACACACACACACACACCTCACACACACACACACACACACACCTCAACACACACACACACACACACACACACACACACACACACACACACACACACACACACACACACACATATCTCAAAACACACACATATACGCACACCTCAACATATATATATATATATATATATATATATATATATATATATATATATATATATCTCTCGCATATCTGAAACATGCTATAAACATTTTTACCCATTTTCTACACAACATTAGATCAAGTTAGAAAAAAAGGATGTCTTTTAGTAGCTCAAAAATCATATCTGATGAAACATCTCTCAATCAGGTCTTCCTGGAGCCTGCAGAAAGAATGTGGCACAAATCCAACACTCGCAACTAGCATAACATGTACGCAAGCGCATCACTCATCCCACTTACACACAAACTCACATCTCACCAGCAAAACATATGTATCATACATACACATCTCACACACACAATCTCACCAGCAAAACATATGTATCATACATACACATCTCACACACACAATCTCATCAGCAAAACATATGTATCACACATACACATCTCACACACACACACAAACACACATTCAAGTCTGGGGGCTGAACTTTTCTCTTTTCTTTTCAGCCGAAGGTGGGATGGAGAAACAGGAGAGCTGCTTGTTGACCACACTGGACTCTCGCTGAGAAAAGCAAGAACCCCGACAGCCCACAGAGGCATGGTGGGCAAGCTAACCCTTGACTAGAAAAATTTTCAAATTTCTTTTTTAAATTCCGCAGTCTAATGCAAATCTGAGCATTGATGGTGTACGGCCCACTCTTCCGTCCAACCACAAAGGTTTACACAGCTTTTGCTGGTCTGTTTCAGTAATGCAGCATCTTGTCAATACATGACAGAGTATAATTTCGCTTTCAACTGGACAGACAAAATAGCGACTGCCCACTCTCGCAAAAAAGATCACACAAGATTTTGTGATACTGGAATTGTATGCGAGCATACAAAAAAAAGCAACCAGTGCTCTCTTAATTCAGCTGGCACTTTTTTCTTATCACATAAATTTTCTGAAAATTTTTTTCTCAGAATTCTCATCATTTTAATGTTTGGTTGACATTGATGAATTCACGGAGAAGCGGCACTGCACACTCATTATAGCGTTAAGAGGAAAATTTGGGGCGAGGTTCACTGAGTGACTAAAGCACTGCTCTTGATCCATGAGCCTCCGCTTTCATCGACTCTTCATACAGTGACGTTTAGAGAAGATTTTTTTCTCTCGAAGGGTCAAATGCATGCATAATTTACAAAAAGAATTTTAACACGTGTTAAATTTTATTCCATCCTCAGTTGTCAGGTGCTACGCTTTTGGTATAGCATGTTACTATAATGTTGAAAATGCTATGCTCTTACAGTTTGTGAAAAAATGCTAGGCCAAAAGTTTGAAGAGAAAAAAAAATTCAAAGATTACGCAGATTCGAAATTGTATACTTATTTTGCCCCCCAAAAAAGCCAAGTTCAGAAAAACAAGGAACAAGCCACAAAATAAATCTGCAGATGATGATCATGATTTTGCTAATTACGGATTGGTTTTCGTCGGCCATTTTCATTTTTTGTAGGTCAAATCAAAACCATGTGGCCACCAGCGAGAGACGTTCGTCTTCTCAGTCCACCATCATGTCACGCACGAAGCGAAGTGCGACAGAAAGCATTACTGATTCTGACTCTTGATACTGCCTGTAAGAGTCTTGCTTAAATTTTGATTGTTATATTTAACCTTTACCGATGACCTTTTTGACTACACAGACCCGATCCTGCGGGTTGCCCAAGACCCACACACATTTGTACAGGCTTTTCCTATTGCTTATCCCCATTCAGATCGCGTGGGTCTTGTAAGACCACACCTGATAGAGGGCGGTTCAGCAACTTATTCCTCACCCGATGGCATGGGCCATGTGCGACCCATTAAAATGTACAGATCTGGGGGGAACCACGACTGATTACGCTGATAACTGATTGTGCATGAAATTTCCATGACCACAGGTATCGTTGACAAACTCCTAAGAGTTCCTGAGCATAGCTCTATCCGTTCATAAGACAGGATGTTTTCATTGAGTCACTGGGTCGTGGAAGACCCAGGAAGCATGGTAAAGGTTAAAACATCGAAATGCTACACTTCATGCTTTTGAGGCAGCTCTGCATTCTTCACTAAACAGGAGGCCATTATGTGCTGACAGAACAGATGTCTTACACACAAAAACTCAAGAAACAAACAAACAAACAAAAACACAGCACTCTGATGTCATGTTCAGACATTCATCCCTGCAGACTGGATTTGGCCGCCATCATCATCATCATCATCATCATCATCATCATCATCATCAACTATTTCTCCTTCTCCTGGGGCCACTGAACATCAGCAACAATCCACCAGCGCCTTTAATCCCACGTCTTTCGGTCTCCTGGTCCTGAAGAGTATCTCATACACCTGTTTACCTCAAAGGTGAGGTCAAAGATTGTGATGTATGCACGTCTCATCAGCTTTACGAAGAAACGAAGGAGCAGGAGGAGGAGGAGGAGAGCAACAGATATAATCCCTTGTTTGCGCATGCACGCACGCGCGCGCACACACACACACACACACACACACACACACACACACAAAAACCTTCAGAGAGGCTCAAAGTTCCATGTTACAGCATTTGCCTGCAAAGCTGACACTGTCTGTTTATGGGGCCACTTTTTATGCTCTTTCCCACAGCCCTAAATGGGTACCTGATTTAGGTGACAATCGATTACGGCACTGGAAAGAGAGGAATGGTTTTACCTTCCATCATGTCACGCACCAACACACGGAGATCCTCTAATGGTTTACTGCCTCTATGACCATCAGGCTATACACTTTAACCTGATGGGACTTTACCCTGATAGGACTTTAACCTGATGGAATTTTAACCTTAGGACTCTACCCTGATGGGATTTAAACCTGATGGGACTTTACCCTGATGAGACTTGACCCTGATGTGATTTTAACCTGAAGGACTCTACCCTGATGGGACTTAACCCTGATGGGACTTTACCCTGATGGAATTTTAACCAGAAGGTCTTTAACCTGATGGGACTTTATCCTGACAGGACTTTAACTTTATAGATATTTACCCTGATGGGACTTAACCCTGATGAGACTTTATCCTGATGTGATTTTAACCTGAAGGACTGTACCCTGACCGGACTTAACCCTGATGGGACTTTACCTGATGGGACTTTACCTGATGGGACTTAACCCTGATGGGACTTTACCCTGATGGGACTTTACCCTGATGGGACTTAACCCTGATGGGACTTAACCCTGATGCGACTTTACTCTGATGGGACTTAACCTGATGGGACTTTACCTGACCGGACTTAACCCTGATGGGACTTAACCTGATGGGACTTTACCTGACTGGACTTAACCTGATGGGACTTTACCTTACCTTACAGGACTTAACCCTGATGGGACGTAACCCTGATTGGACTTTACCTGATGGGACTTAACCCTGATTGGACTTTACCTGATGTGACTTTACCTGATGGGACTTCACCTGATGGGACTTAACCCTGATGGGACCTTACCTGATGGGACTTAACCCTGATTGGACTTTACCTGATTGGACTTAACCCTCATGGGACCTTACCTGATGGGACTTAACCCTGATTGGACTTTACCTGATGGGACTTAACCCTGATGGGACTTTACCTGATGGGACTTTACCCTGATGGGATTTAACCTAGTGTGACTTCAACCTGATGGACATTAACCTGATGGAACTTTCATCTGATTTGATTTTAACTTGACAGGACTTAAACCTGAATCTCACCCCCTCAGCCCCCAAAAACCCCTGTCACCTTTAGCAGTTCCGAAGCTCCTGCCCTCTTCTCCACGTCCACCTCAAGGCATTTGTCCAGGAAGTCTTGGAACACCAGAGAAGGTTGTCCTTTTCACGGATCTCCGGCTTCCCATTGGTGGCGATCAGGTACAGCGCCTGCACGCACGTTCAGGAGTGTGAGCAAGGTCTGTCTCTGGCGGCGTGTTTTTGTCAGCTTGGTGTGAAGACGTGCGGACAGAAGGGCCAATGAAAAGAGGTGACTGTGAGAGCAAGATGGAGACTGACAGATGGACACTGACCTAACCCACCAGGTGACCAACGGTTCTCAGTCAATTGTACTGGTTGCTTGACGTCTGTACTGGAATTTTCAGCAATTGCCAGAACCATGCTCCAGTAGATTTAAAAGGCTAGTGGACACTCTGCTAATCCAAGACAAAGCCATGATCATTCACATGATGAGAAAGCAAGAGATTTTGAAAAGGACTGACAAGAGAGCGGAAAAAAAAAAAAGATTCAGCAGATGGAAGGAGGAATCAGTGGGTTTATGTCTTAGCATCGTTCACTTTCAGAAAATTCTGTTCTATCTGGCATTTAATTTCATCCAGGAGGAGGGAATGGGACGAAGGGGAATATGCTCTTTCATTGTCAGTAATGGCCACAATACAAAGACATATGCAAAACAAAAGGGTGAAGTAATGCTTATTTCATGTACAATACAAAACACACATCAGCGAATTTTCAACAAACATTTCTCCTGTGGACATCACACCTGATAGTCATAAAAAAATGCATATAACACTTATTTCCTAGCAAAGGCAGTTGGGAAGAGGAAAGCCAAAGTGTTAATTTGGGGACTGGAAGAAGCAGTGCATATTCCACATTTCACCTGCAATATAATGCTGATGATAAGCTGTTCTGACAATTGTTGCTCCTTAGGCTTTACACGCATGGTCTTTCTCAAAATCCAACAAATCAAAAAAAAAAAAAAAAAAAAAATCAAAATTTATAAAAAAACTTTCATAACTCAAAAGATGAGCCTTTCTCACCCTCAGAGGGTCCTCGTTCAGGTAGGGTGGCTCCCCTTCAATCATCTCGATACACATCACCCCCAGACTCCAAATGTCCACCTTGGGCCCGTACTGCTTCCTGTTAACACCATCACTCAGCTTGGACATACATACACCCAGGTACCCCTCAATGTTCCCCCCAGGACAGTTTTTCACAGCACCACCAAAGGAAATGTGTCTGAACTGGGATCATACAAATCTGTTGAAAAGTTTGAAAAAAAAAAATTATTAGAGAGTCCGCTAAACAGCAGGGCCAAGAATAATTACAAGACAAAACACAACATGTTGCTACTGCTAACCCTCTCCTTTCTCCCCTTCTGTGTGTATAGCACTATTAATATGACAACTACTACCCTCATATTGCTTTTATTATCATCATTATCATTATTATTGCTATAATTATCATTAGTATCATCATTATTATTTCAACTCCCACTCTCCCCTTCCCAACGACCTACTTTTCATTCAACACTAATCTTGCACGAATTTGATCAGATAAGCGATTGCTTGTCCTTTGTTCTCATTGTCCTAAATGTTGTTTATCCTGCCTGAAAAAGACCTATGAGGTCGAAACGCATCGTGTTTTGTCTAGTAATCTGTTTGTCCCTGTTGTTTGGCCGACTCACCAACAATTCTTTTAGATTTGTTTGAATTTCTGCCCAGTCACCTCCCTTTGACACTAAATCTGTTAAAGACAAGACAGACAGGTCGTTGTGTGTATTTCTGTCACAGCAGGGTCCACTCGTGAACTGGAGCATGCTGTGCACCATGTGTTTGTCTGATAGTACCCCCTTTTGAGCGAGTTCCCATTTTTTTTTTTTTCTTTTTTAATGGTTTTCAGCAAGTCCTCAGCAAATGTTTAGCTTTATGACTTATCTGGAAAACTAAAGCATTCATGTAGGAGACAATGGATCAGAAGAGGATTCATCCCAATGTCTTCACCTTCACAACTTGGTTTCTAGGCATTTGACTGTGGTTGACTCCCATACCGTAATCACTTTCACATCTTCCCCTAGCAGTTCTGCCCACCAGCAAGGAAGACAACCAGTGCTAGCTACTCCTTTGTGGGTGAACTCCCCCCTCGTTTCCACATCAGGTTCTAACCCCAAGCCTCAGACACTAGGACATGCCCCCTAGGTAAATCCTTGGCCCCTTAAAATAAAAAAAAACCCTGTCAATGTGAAGAGAAAAACTACTCTGCATATTTGCAAAGGGGTGCAAATACCAAATCCTACAGAAAGTCACGATTATTATCATCATTAAAAATGCGTAAAACACCTGATCAACTGAACACCATTGGCATTGACAAAAAAACAAGTGCACATATCAATCAACAAAACAAGTGAAAAAAAAAAAAAGTGTGCCTTACAGTGTGTGTGTGTGTGTGTGTGTGTGTGTGTGTGTAAGTGTGTGTGTGTGTGTGTGTGTGTGCATGTAAGTGTGTGTGTGTGTGTGTGTGTGTGTGTGTGTGTGTGTGTGTGTGTGTGTGTGTGTGTGTGTGTGTGTGTGTGTGTGTGTGTGCATGTGAGTGTGTGTGTGTGTGTGTGTGTGTGTGTGTGTGTGTGTGTGTGTGAGTGTGTGTGTGTGTGTGTGTGTGTGTGTGTGTGTGTGTGTGTGTGTGTGTGTGTGTGTGTGTGTGTGTGTGTGTGTGTGTGTGTGTGTGTGCGCGCGCACGCGCGTGCATGCGTGTATGTGTGTTTGTATGCGGCATGTGCGCATGCATGGGTGTGTGTGTTTAGTATATCAATGTGAGGGAGGTGTGGCAGTGAGGTAACCGCCGATGGAGAATCTTGACGAGCGTATTCATGTCCCTTAGGGGAGGGAAACAAAAAGAAGAAAAATTGGTTTCCTTTGGGTTGGTTGGTTGGTTTGGGGTTTTTTGTAGTTGTTTTTTTCAATCAGTGTATCTTTGTTTTTTCAATCAGTGTATCTTATTTTTTGTTTGACATTTATTGCTCGTTTTGCTACACTAAAAATTCCAGAACAACAACAACACAAAAAAAAAACAGTTCAAAAGTCAATTGGTTCTCACCTGGTGACGACCTCTGGCGCCATCCAATAGGGAGTGCCTACCATAGTGTGTGTGTCGCTTGGACTGTTCCGGGGACAGCTGTGCGCAGAATCCAAAGTCAGCTGCAAAACATGCAACGTTCATTTATGTTTCATGACTGCACAGGAAATCTATTCGTTTCCCACGTTTCCTTAAAAACTGGTTCTTTAACCCCTTCTCTGACAGAACACTGTCTTGTTCTTTAACCCTTCTCTGTCAGACCACAGTCTACTTCTGATGATGCTGCAGAATGATGAAGCTGATCATGCTGTTTCCACACACCAAAAGGAAAACTGAATGGTCTCACTCCATCACTTGTTTGCTTTGTTTTTTTCTTGTGACACTTTACTGGTGTCTTTACTAATGTACTGGTGTACAAAGACATTTAGATAGAGGTGGTAAGTTTAATAACAGCTTTACTGATGTACTGGTGTACAAAGACATACAGACAGAGATGGATGGGATCTCTCATTCAAGGAAGGAAGGTGGGAACTCTCAATCAAGGAAGGAAGGTGGGAACTCTCAGTCAAGGAAGGAAGGGTGGGATCTCTCAGTCAAGGAAGGAAGGGTGGGATCTCTCAGTCAAGAAGGAAGGATGGGATCTCTCAGTCAAGGAAGGAAGGGTGGGAACTCTCAGTCAAGGAAGGAAGGGTGGGAACTCTCAGTCAAGGAAGGAAGGAAGGGGGGAACTCTCAGTCAAGGAAGGAAGGGTGGGAACTCTCAGTCAAGGAAGGAAGGATGGGATCTCTCAGTCAAGGAAGGAAGGATGGGATCTCTCAGTCAAGGAAGGATGGGATCTCTCAGTCAATGAAGGAAGGATGGGATCTCTCAGTCAAGGAAGGATGGGATCTCTCAGTCAAGGAAGGAAGGATGGGAACTCTCAGTCAAGGAAGGAAGGAAGGGATGGGATCTCAGTCAATGAAGGAAGGATGGGAACTCTCAGTCAATGAAGGAAGGATGGGATCTCTCAGTCAATGAAGGAAGGAGGGAACTCTCAGTCAAGGAAGGAAGGGTGGGGATCTCTCATTCAAGGAAGGAAGGGAACGCTCAGTCAATGAAGGAAGGATGGGATCTCTCAGTCAAGGAAGAAGGATGGGAACTCTCAGTCAAGGAAAGGAAGGGATCTCTCATTCAAGGAAGGAAGGATGGATCTCTCAGTCAATGAAGGAAGGATGGGATCTCTCAGTCAAGGAAGGAAGGATGGGATCTCTCAGTCAAGGAAGGAAGGATGGGAACTCTCAGTCAAGGAAGGAAGGATGGGAACTCTCAGTCAAGGAAGGAAGATGGGAACTCTCATTCAAGGAAGATGGGGGATCTCTCAGTCAATGAAGGAAGGATGGGGGATCTCTCAGTCAAGGAAGGAAGGATGGGAACTCTCAGTCAAGGAAGGATGGGAACTCTCAGTCAAGGAAGGAAGGATGGGATCTCTCAGTCAAGGAAGGAAGGATGGGATCTCTCAGTCAATGAAGGAAGGATGGGAACTCTCAGTCAAGGAAGGAAGGATGGGATCTCTCAGTCAAGGAAGAAAGGATGGGATCTCTCAGTCAATGAAGGAAGGATGGGATCTCAGTCAATGAAGGAAGGATGGGAACTCTCAGTCAAGGAAGGAAGGATGATAACTCTCAGTCAAGGAAGGAAAGATGGGATCTCTCATTCAAGGAAGGAAGGGTGGGAATCTCTCAGTCAAGGAGGAGGAAGGATGGGAACTCTCAGTCAAGGAAGGAAGGGTGGGAACTCTCATTCAAGGAAGGAAGGATGGGAACTCTCAGTCAAGGAAGGAAGGATGGGAACTCTCAGTCAAGGAAGGAAGGGAGGGAACTCTCAGTCAATGAAGGAAGGGTGGGAACTCTCAGTCAAGGAAGGAAGGATGGGATCTCTCATTCAAGGAAGGAAGGATGGGAAACTCTCAGTCAAGGAAGGATGGGATCTCTCAGTCAAGGAAGGAAGGATGGGAACTCTCAGTCAAGGAAGGAAGGATGGGATCTCTCAGTCAAGGAAGGGAGGGTGGGATCTCTCAGTCAATGAAGGAAGGGAACTCTCAGTCAAGGAAGGAAGGGTGGGAACTCTCAGTCAATGAAGGAAGGGTGGGAACTCTCAGTCAAGGAAGGATGGGAACTCTCAGTCAAGGAAGGAAGGGTGGGAACTCTCAGTCAAGGGAAGGAAGGATGGGAACTCTCAGCCAAGGAAGGAAGGATGGGATCTCTCAGTCAAGGAAGGGTGGGAACTCTCATTCAAGGAAGGAAGGTGGGGGACTCTCAGTCAATGAAGGAAGGGTGGGAACTCTCAGTCAATGAAGGAAGGAAGGGAACTCTCAGTCAAGGAAGGAAGGATGGGAACTCTCAGTCAAGGAAGGAAGGATGGGATCTCTCAGTCAAGGAAGGGTGGGAACTCTCAGTCAATGAAGGAAGGGTGGGAACTCTCAGTCAATGAAGGAAGGGTGGGAACTCTCAGTCAATGAAGGAAGGGTGGGAACTCTCAGTCAATGAAGGAAGGAAGGGAACTCTCAGTCAATGAAGGAAGGATGGGAACTCTCAGTCAAGGAAGGAAGATGGGGAACTCTCAGCCAAGGAAGGAAGGATGGGATCTCTCAGTCAAGGAAGGGTGGGAACTCTCAGTCAAGGAAGGAAGGGTGGGAACTCTCAGTCAATGAAGGAAGGATGGGAACTCTCAGTCAATGAAGGAAGGAAGGAACTCTCAGTCAAGGAAGGAAGGATGGGATCTCTCAGTCAAGGAAGGAAGGATGGGAACTCTCAGTCAATGAAGGAAGGGTGGGATCTCTCATTCAAGGAAGGAAGGATGGGATCTCTCATTCAAGGAAGGAAGGATGGGAACTCTCAGTCAAGGAAGGAAGGATGGGAACTCTCATTCAAGGAAGGAAGGATGGGAACTCTCAGTCAAGGAAGGAAGGGTGGGAACTCTCATTCAAGGAAGGAAGGGTGGGAACTCTCAGTCAAGGAAGGATGGGAACTCTCAGTCAAGGAAGGAAGGATGGGATCTCTCAGTCAATGAAGGAAGGATGGGATCTCTCATTCAAGGAAGAAGGGTGGGAACTCTCAGTCAAGGAAGGATGGGAACTCTCAGTCAAGGAAGGAAGGTGGGAACTCTCAGTCAAGGAAGGAAGGATGGGAACTCTCAGTCAAGGAAGGATGGGAACTCTCAGTCAATGAAGGAAGGAAGGGAACTCTCAGTCAATTAAGGAAGGAAGGGAACTCTCAGTCAATGAAGGAAGGATGGGAACTCTCAGTCAAGGAAGGAAGGATGGGATCTCTCAGTCAAGGAAGGAAGGATGGGATCTCTCAGTCAATGAAGGAAGGTGGGGATCTCTCATTCAAGGAAGGAAGGATGGGAGCTCTCAGTCAAGGAAGGATGGGAACTCTCAGTCAAGGAAGGAAGGGTGGGAACTCTCAGTCAAGGAAGGACGGACGTGATCTCTCAATTCAAGGAAGGAAGGATGGGATCTCTCAGTCAAGGAAGGAAGGATGGGAACTCTCAGTCAAGGAAGGAAGGGTGGGAACTCTCAGTCAAGGAAGGAAGGGTGGGAACTCTCAGTCAAGGAAGGATGGGAACTCTCAGTCAAGGAAGGAAGGGTGGGAACTCTCAGTCAAGGAAGGAAGGGTGGGAACTCTCAGTCAAGGAAGGAAGGATGGGAACTCTCAGTCAGTGAAGGAAGGGTGGGATCTCTCAGTCAAGGAAGGGTGGGAACTCTTAGTCAATGAAGGAAGGATGGGAACTCTCAGTCAAGGAAGGATGGGAACTCTCAGCCAAGGAAGGAAGGATGGGATCTCTCAGTCAAGGAAGGGTGGGAACTCTTAGTCAAGGAAGGAAGGGTGGGAACTCTCAGTCAAGGAAGGAAGGATGGGATCTCTCATTCAAGGAAGGAAGGATGGGAACTCTCAGTCAAGGAAGGAAGGGTGGGAACTCTCAGTCAAGGAAGAAAGGATGGGAACTCTCAGTCAAGGAAGGAAGGATGGGAACTTTCAGTCAAGGAAGGAAGGGTGGGAACTCTCAGTCAAGGAAGGAAGGGTGGGAACTCTCAGTCAGTGAAGGAAGGGTGGGATCTCTCAGTCAAAAGGAAGGATGGGATCTCTCAGTCAAGGAAGGATGGGATCTCTCATTCAAGGAAGGATGGGATCTCTCAGTCAAGGAAGGATGGGAACTCTCAGTCAAGGAAGGAAGGGTGGGAACTCTCAGTCAAGGAAGGAAGGGTGGGATCTCTCAGTCAAGGAAGGAAGGATGGAACCGTCAGTCAAATGGTCAGAGAGTCTGCCTGCAGAGCTAAGGTCATCAAGTTCGAATCACTAGCAGAATCTGATTTTTACAGCTTGAAAACCATTTCTGTCCACCCAGCAATAAACGGGTATCTGATTGAGGTCAAAGAAGGCGTCAGAAGAGGATGGATGGGCTCTGCCTTCTGTGATGCTGTACCCCACACAACGGGGGGCCTCACAGCTCACTGCCCCTGCGGCTACCAGACTATGGGACTTTAACCTTTAAATACAGTACAGGTGAAGACAAAGTATTCTAAAAAAAAAAAAAAAAAAAATCCAAGCCTTTAACCTTTAAATCTAGTACTGATGAAGAAGACAAAATGTTCTGAAAGCCCAAGCTTTTAGAATTTTAACCTTTAAATCTAGTACAGATCAAGACAAAATGTTCTAGAAAACCCAAGCCATTAAAGTTTTAACCTTTAATCTGGTAAAGACAACCCCCCAATCCTTTAGAATTCTAATCTTTAAATCCAGTAAAGACAAAATGTTCTAGAAAACCCCAATCCTTTAGAATTCTAACCTTTAAATCCAGTAAAGACAAAATATTCTAGAAAACCCCAAGCCTTTAGAATTTTAACCTTTAGATCTGGTTGTGACAACAGACGGCAGAGATTCTTTTTTTTTTTTTTTTTTTTTCTCTTCAAGACGCGACAGTAACACTGGTTTCATAGGAGAAGAAAATGGTGGAAGAGTGCACTCACTGATGTAATACAAAATCAAAAATAATAGACATGTGAATTTATCAGAAAATGCGAATAAACAAAGTGATACACTCATTGACTGATGGATTGGTTCATTGATTGATCGTTTCATCGATTTGACTGGTTGGTTGGTTGGTTGGTTGGTTGTTGGTTGGTTGGTTGGTTGGTTGGTCGTCGGTTGGTTGGTTGGTTGGATGATTGATTGATTGATTGATTGATTGATTGATTGATTGAATGGTTAGTTTATCTATTGATTGATTGATTGATTGGTCGATTGATTGATTGATTGATTGATTGATTGATTGATTGATTGATTGATTGATTGATTGATTGATTGAGTGTTACTTGATCGATTGATTGGTTGGTTGGTTGGATGGTTAGTTTATCTATTGATTGATTGATTGATTGATTGATTGATTGATCGATTGAGTGAGTCAGTGAGTGAGGGGGTCAGTCGCCTATAGCAGATGGCAAGAAATATGCTCGCCAAGCTTAAGTTGAAAACGTGTCTAAAAGCAAATAAATCTTGGTTTGGAACAGATGTTTGCACAGCTTCTTACTGTACGATGTGTTGACACCGTCC
>JADBJO010017834.1:0-7500 GCA_016801955.1 Conus betulinus | reverse complement strand
ATCAAGATTTCAGACACAACAAAGATTCTCAAAACAATCTAATTGCACCAGTCTATAAATACTCGATTCCTTAAGCAAGGCCTTCGTGCATTAATTTTTGAGCGTGCAGCCAGCCGCAAGGGCATCCCTCAGGGAGCAGTTATATCCCTTGACGTCTTAATAGAACGCTCTGAGCGTGCCTGCTGTCCCTATGTGAACACAGCGCAGGCTTTCACGGATGGTTCAGGATTGCCCACGGCTGACTGGTCAGGCATTTGAACACAGTACTCCTCGTTGTGTCCCACCTTCGGGTGTACATCTCTTTCTTCTTTTCTCTCTCTCCGTGCAGTTTTGTAAGTGCTCGTTTGAAATGCTAAGACGTTAAGTCTTTTGTTATAAAAGGTTAATACGTTGTGTTGTATGCCATATGCTAACACGTTAAGTGTTTTGTTTTATAGGTTAATACGTTGTGTTGTGTTACTTGTGTGTTGTACCATTATATCGCATCGTTTTACTTTTAGCTTCTCTACTTATGTTTAGTTTGCGATTTAATTTTTTTTTTTCTCCTAGGTTTCATAGTGAAGTGAGATTAATTGTATCGTGTGTAAATGCACCAGTTGTCTCGTTTATTATTTTTCTGGTTCACTTTCACTGGTCTCTGTTTTGAGCCTACCAGAGGAGTGTGGACCTGTGCCGTGTACATCCCCACATCAATACTATTATCATTATTATGCAGGGAAACGAGAGGCTCTGTATTGCATCACACTCTTGCAGAAAATGTCACAACCTCTGTCAGTCTTGTTAGTTCGCCGCTTTCAAGAAAGCGAGCAGACTATTAAGTTCGCTCGTGTCCGTTTTTTGTACTCCCAGTTCTTATAGAACAGGGAGTACTTTAGAATGGGAACGAAGAAATGCTCTGTGTGTGTGTGTGTGTGTGTGTGTGTGTGTGTGTGTGTGTGTGTGTGTTTGCATTGGACTGTTCTGTATTACATGAGAGCTGGAGAAGTTGGAATATTCTCATCAGCTGATCAGGCTCCTGCTTATAGAATGCCACTAGTCTGCCAGAGTTTTCACTTGTCCCAGATTTCACAGAAAGAGCCACAGTGAACCCAAAACCAAGCAGTTGATGGGCACGAAGTTATCAGCTCACCGAATCTGAAGTGAAGGTTGAGAAACGAGATATGCATTTTATGTCAAAGCTGATTTCTCTGTTTATATACAGATGATAATACGGTAACTGATGAAGGCATCGTATGCTGGTATTATCTGTCGTTGATATGGATCCATAGCCTGATAACTATAGCCCCCTCCCCCTTCTCTCCTCTCTCTCTCTCTCTCTCTCTCTCTCTCTCTCTCTCTCTCTCTCTCTATTTGTTTGTGTCTGTCTGATCTCTGTCTATCTATTTGTCTGTGTCTCCCTGTCTGTTCCCCCCCTCTCTCTCTCCTCCTCTCTCTCTCTCTCTCTCTCTCTCTCTCTCTCTCTGTCTGTCTGTTATGTCTGTCTATCTGTCTGTCTGTCTCTCTCTCTCTCTCTGTTATGTCTGTCTGTGTCTGTCCCTCTCTCTCTCTCTCTCCTCTCTGTCTTATGTCTGTCTGTCTGTCCTCTCTCTCTCTCTCTCTCTTTTTCTCCATCCCCCACCCCCACCTTCCATTCACCATCTATGGCCAGACCCAGTTACTTATCCTTTTCTCTCTCTCTCTCTCTCTCTCTCTTCTCTCTCTCTCTCTCTCTCTCTCTCTTATGTTAACGTATAACAAAGAGGTAACTTTCGTATTGATCTTAAAAAAAAAAAAATCCCTCCATCAAGCAGAATGACAATGACGCTAATGAACCAATCGATTCATATCTCTCTCTCTCTCTCTCTCTCTCTCTCTCTCCTCTCTCTCTCTCTCTCTCTCTCTCTCTCTCTGTGTCTCTCTCTCTCTCTCTGTGTGTGTGTGTGTGTGTGTCACACAGACCATCCTGATCTGCAGAAACTACATCTATCACCGCCTGACGCTCAAAGGGCTCATGTCCAAGCGAGTGCCGGTGGTCCCTCAGCACAGTTTGATCGCCGACGAGGTCTGCCTCGCCGGACAAGAACTGGAACGGCTCTACCCGCGCATCTACACCGACGTCTCCCGTCGTATCTCCATGACGATGACCTCGGCGCAGCTCGTGCGTCGCGCGCTGACCTCGGTGCTGGAGGACATTTTTCGCTCCGGGGTCACGTGGGCCAGGCTGGTCGCCATGGTAGCCATCTCGGCGGCCTTCGCCGAGGAGTGTGTGGTGCAAGGTCATCCCAGCTTCGTGGACGACGTGGTGATGTCTGTCGGCCATTTTGTCACGCTGCGGCTGAGCGACTGGCTGCTGAAGCAAGGGGGATGGGTGAGATGCTGATCGGTTGATCGGGTTATTTATTCGTTTGGTTGGTCGGCTGGCTGGCTGGTTGGCTGTTAGTTAGTTGGTCAGTTAGTTATTATTAGTTGGTTATTTAGTTGGTTATTTTTTATTTATCTATCTATTCTTCTATATTATTGATTAGTTAGTTTACCGGCTGGTTGATTTTGGTGGGTTTTGTTAGTTCGTTGGGTGGTTAGTTGGTTACTTAGTTTGGCGGTCGGTCGCTCGGTCAGTTGAGTGGTTACTTATTTATCTATTCATTTGTTTATTTATTCATTTATTGAGTACTTATTTAGCGCGCATTCTTGGTCAGAGTACAAGCTCTTAGCGTTTTATAATTCACTCTCTCGTTTACACAACGGGCTCCCTACCCGGGTAGAGTCGACTGAAGAACTGCCTTCTGGGTGCTATGCTCTGTCGTTTCCTGTGTCGTTCAGTCAATATCACTCACTTAGTTTTATCATTCATTCTTCCGATTCATGCTATGTCAGTATGGATTATCCACACCAGCACCCAAACTAGCCTTCTGTTCTGAAAGTTGTCATTAAAAATGTTACGTGTGTGTGTGTGTGTGTGTAAAATGTTATGCAAACGTTCACATGTTGAACCATGGTAGCCTCATTCCAAAAACTTTTCGGGAATAGAGTGTGAACCAATTAATCTGAGGGGGGAAATCCCTCTGTACAGAAACGGAGATTCGAACCCGTGGTCCGAGAATCACCAGGATCACGAGTCTGAGCGTCTAGCAACTGAGCTATTCCGGCCTGACCTGTTATTACCTCTGCTGTGGAGGTTACATATTCACCTGCGTCTGTTTGTCTGTCTGTCGGCAAATTTACCCAAAAACTAGTGAAAAGTTTTTGACGAAGCTTACCGGCAAGCTAGGATGTGGACCCAGAGGATGTGGACCGGGAGACGGACTGGTTACATCCGGGGAATGATCTGTGACGCGTTTACGGATCAAAAGGTAAATCCGCGATGCTGACGTGAATACGACCAGAGATTTTTGAACCGACATGAGCACTGTCAAGTTGGTAAATTACGAATTGATAATCATCTTCGAAATAACGGTTTTATCGCGTAACTTTACAACTTTCTACTGATATCAACGTTGGTATTTTGTATTTTTCCATTCTTTTTTTTTTTTCTACCTTTCTTTTTTTTTTCTTTCTTTTTTTTTTCTTCTTTTTTTTTTCCCAAGTTCACGGGAGTTAATGCTTTTAGTGTGTACACCTAGTATATTTCCCCTGTCAGGAAAAAAAAAAATTGGCTTCGTCAGGCAAAAGGTCTGTACTGTCCTTGTGTGTCCTGCTAGTTTCAGTGAACTACATCATTTTCCAGAGTGTATGTTTTTATTGGCGGGAGTCACAGACGTCAGGTTTTGAACTCGCACCATAGGCACCTGAATTCGCTGTTTCGTATTTGTTTGTGTACTGGGCGAACCTCTCGCCCCAACACCCACCCCCCCCCCCACCCACCGCCTCTGAGCCCCTCCAGCCCTCCACCCAGATCCTCCACCCACCCCCAACTGACCCCCCTGTATCCCCAGCTCCTCCCATAAACGCGTCCCTGTCCCCATCCTCTTCCTTACACCACACACACACACACACACACACACACACATGTTTCTCTCTCTCTCTCTCTCTCTCTCTCTCTCTCTCTCTCTTTAATCCTAAAAGGCGCTCTTCGTCAGCTGGACTAGTTTTGATTTATTAATCAATCAATAGGTAATGATTGGTTGATTGATGATTGATTGATTGATTGATTGATTGATTGATTGATTGATTGATTGATCCATCGATTGATCGATTGATTGACTTTTTTTTTCTCCCTCCATTTCCTCAGTTCTGGCTCAGTTTTCAGCAGATGTTTGAAAAAATATTGCTATCGAACAAGCGGGCAGGTCGATGCAGTAATTATTATGAATCCGCATGACCCAAAGCAAAACAGAATCCGCCCACTCCGGACAGAGAGGCCTGCTGTACAGGGAGCAGGTCGCGACCGTAGTCAAGGGAGTTAACTCTTCTCTTTCTACGGAGTCTGGGGCGGAACAGAGAGATCGATCTAGCAGGTCTTTGCTGCAGTATCAGCTCAACCCGGAATGGAAAATGTATTGATGACTTTTTATCTCCAGCATGTGCATCCTTGTGCCACGATCTCCTCTCGATTTAGAAACACACGCTGACTTGATGTAGCTCTTAGGCCTAAGTATAATATTGCCTGTCGGGTTTGTTTCTTTCTTTCCTTTCTTCTTTCTTTCCTTCTTTCTGCTGCTTCATTTCTCTCTCTCTCTCTCTCTCTCTCTCTCTCTCTCTTCTCTCTCTCTCTCTCTTCATCCTTTCGGTCGTTTTATCGGGCGCCGCGTTCATAGAGGCCTCTGGGGCTGTTTGACTTACAAACTTGCTTTGTGACGATTGTCTGTAATACGCTCTCTCTTTCTGTGCGGTCTACCTGCCTGCCTGCCTCTCTGTCTGTCTGTCTGTCTGTCTGTCTGTGTGTCTCTCTCTCTCTCTCTCCTCTCTCTCTCTCTCTCTCTCTCTCTCTGCGGGCGTGCATGAGAGTGCATCTCAGTGTGTGTGTGTGTGTGTGGTGTGTGTGTGTGTGTGTGTGTGTGTGTGTGTGAGAGAGAGAGAGAGAGAGAGAGAGAGAGAGCGAGAGAGAGAGAATGAGAGAGAGAGAGAGAAGAGAGAGACAGAGACAGAGAGAGAGAGAAGAGAGAGAGAGAGAGACAGAGAGAGAGAGAGAGAGGGAGAGAGAGAGAGGAGTGGAGGGTGTCTATATTGGAGAAGAGGGTGATGCACATGTACCTGCAGGCGCGTGCACGTGCGCGCGCGCATGTGTGTGTGTGTGTGTGTGTGTGTGTGTGTGTGTGTGTGTGGTGTGTGTGTGTTAAAAAAATCTAAAACACGTTAAAGTGAAGGAAACACATCTCTCTGTCTCTCTGTCTCTCTCTCTCTCTCTCTCTCTCTCTCTCTCTCTCTCTCTCTCTCATCTCGCGCGCGCGCACTCACATGCGCGAAAGCGCAGAGAGAAAGAGAGAAGAGAGAGAGCGAGATGTGTGTGTGCTGAAAGGAGGGGAGGAGGAGGAGGATGCATTTGTGCAAGTGAGTGTATGCAAGCGCACATGTACCTGCAAGCGTTGTGTGTGTATATATATGTATATATGTGTGTGTGTGTGTGTGTGTGTGTGTGTGTGTGTGTGTGTGTGTGTGTGTGTGTGTGTGTGTGTGTGTGTGTGCGCGCGCGGCGCGCGCGCGCGCGCGGGTGCTTGCGTGCGTGCGTGCGTGTGTATGTGTGGTGTGTGTTTTTTGTATATGCATATGTTTGTTGCATGCTGGCTTGCATGCATGTGCGAGCGCGTATGCGTGCCTGTGCGCATACGCCATACGCCTGCTTAAGGTAGACTTAAAACAGGAAACCACATTGAATTCGCGTCTGCCGCAATTTTGTTTGCTTGTTTGTTGTGTTTTTTTCTTTCCGTTCCAACATATTTACCAATTTAAACCAGGAGGCTAAAAACAGGAAGGGTAACTGCCGTGAACAGCATGCCCACGTGCATGGTGCTGATGTCAGCTGAAGCTGTCAATCAATATGGTTTCCAGGTCAATGCTTCTTTTCAGCCGTACGTGATGCGGACGACGTGTAATCTATGGGCGTCACTGTTCTATTTCCGGAAACGGAAAACACTGTCCGGAATGGCTTCTGTTTCAACCGGCGGCGAAACTTATCATTATCTATTTTTCAAAGTAAAACGACTTGAAATATTGGATTCGTTCTGTTCTATGGATATTTCTAGCTTTAAATAAACCAAAACTGTTGAGTGGGTTTTTTTGTTTTGTTTTGTTTTTTTAATTTCTCTTTTATTTATGACGTCATTGACGTGTGTGTGTGTGTGTGTGTGTGTGTGTGTGTGTGTGCGTGTATTATTTCTAGCTTTAAATAAACCCAAACTGTTGAATGTTGTTATTATTAAAGATCTGTTTTTATGACGTCATTGACGTGTGTGTGTGTGTGTGTTGTGTGTGTGTGTGTGTGTGTGTGTGTGTGCGTGTGTGTGACACGTCGGAAAAGACAGACATGTGTGTGTGTGGTGTGTGTGTGTGTGACATTAAAAGACAGACATCACTGCATTAAATCATGTCGTATTCGTTGAAAAGAAAGAGGCCGACTTAATCTCACATTCTTTAATCACCGTCTTTGTTTTATCATCTTTGTCTCTTTCATTTACAGAGATTTTGTGCGATGCAGTCCGTCAAATTCTGTCTACTTCTTCGGTTTCTGTTGAAGAGGGAGTGGATTTTGAGCGGAAAGGGGCTGAATTAGGCTAAATCCTACACAGTTTAATCTTCGTTTTTCATTTTGTTTTTGTAATTTACAGATATTCTGGGCTATGCCGTCCGTCAAATTTTCTTCACTTCATGGTTCCTGTCGAAGTTGAAGTGAATTTCAGTTTTAACGGGAAAATTGCTTATTAATTAAATCCTACAATTGTTTAAGCTTCGTCTTGGTTCTTCGTTTCTGTCTCTTTTATTTCCAGATATTTCAGGCAACGCAATCCGTGCCATTCTGTTCACTTCTTCTCGGGTGTCTTCTAGATTGTGGGTTATTTTGTTTATTTCCTTTTTTTTTTTTTCAGGACTCCTTTCCCACCTCCCGTCCCACCCCAGTGGTGGACGAGTCCATGGAAGGGGTCGGTCTACCTGCTGGTAGTCGGGGCCGTTGTGCTGATGGTCGCCATTGTGCTGCTTCTGCTTTTGCTCTACGCTGCTGTCTCTGGGCGTCACGTGAGTGGGTTGACGTCAGTCCCTGACGTCAAGTGTGACAAGGCCGGCACGTTCGCGCCGGTATTCGACGTCACGTTGTGGTGCTGTTGTTGTTGTTGCTGCTGCTGTTGTTGTTTTGGTGCCTTTTTTTTTTTTTTGTTTTGTTTGTTTTGTTTTTGTTTTGTGTTGGTCCTTTTTTACCCCGAGGAGTGCTTGTAAATTATTATGTGTTGCATGAGTTATGCCATGATGTAATCAGTTTTTTGTTTTCTTTGTTTTGTTTGTTTGTTTGTTGGTTGGTTGGTTGGTTGCTGGATGGTTGGCTTGTTTGTTCCGTTTTATTTCAAGATTTATGCAGTTAAAATTTGTACATGT
>JADBJO010017833.1:58662-70311 GCA_016801955.1 Conus betulinus | reverse complement strand
GCATACGGGGATAAAAATGTTTAATCCTAATAACCCAAGGCAAAATGAAAGGGGGAAGGCAAACATGTCTTGTATTTTCACTTAATCAGACATGCTCTCTCTCTCTCTCTCTCTCTCTCTCTCTCTCTCTCTCTCTCTCTCTCTCTCTCTCTCTCTCTCTCTCTCTCTCTTATTTTATCTCTTTCTCTTTGAATTTTTTTTTTCACTGTTTGTCTCATTTGTCCTGTTTATCTTGTTTACAGGTTTCCCCCCTCATTCTTCTTTTTTTCTGTTAGAATTCTCCTTTCCATTCCAGTGTCACTCCCTCTCCCTCTGGCATCATCGTGTTTGTTCCTGCACAGTTGCCAGTTCTCTTCTTCACCATCCAGCCATTTTTTTTTTCTCTTGGACAGAATCCCTATCGACCTTTTTTTTTTTTGCCATTCCGAGGCATAGAATAAACTCTCTCTCTCTCTCTCTCTCTCTCTCTCTCTCTCTCTCTCTCTCTCTCTCTCTCTCTCTCTCTCTCTCTGATTCACGTTCAAGATGGCGACTGCCTAGGACATTGTGTATGACCAGTGTAAAAATTTTTGAAGTTTACCTATTTGGGGCTGACGCGTGTGTTACTTTGTGCTACAAGTAAGTTCGTGCAGTGTTTCCAATCATGAATGTCAGCAAAATGATCTCTTTAGAACTGTATAGGGCTAGGATAGGAAATTTTGGTCTCTGAACCTGTTCTTCAAAACAAAAAACTAGTAGGTCATTTTCTGAAACAAAATCTTTCTCCCACGTGAAATCCGTCGCGTCAATCGATGTTTTAGTTGCATTTCTCTGTGTGCTGTTTTTCTCGGCAATTGTGTACATTTTGCACGAGAATGTGTCAAATGATGTGCATCAGCCAACGGGTACCCTCCCCTTTCAACCTGCTGTTTGTTGTGGAACTTTTTCTTCGCTTTCTTTCTCTGTGTTGGAGAAACCAAATCATGGAGTGTCCGTAGCTGCTTATCTGCCTGGGTACTGTACCGCTGTCCTCACTCTCGTCAACTACCTGTTCGGTCTTAGGAAGGTCTTATTGTCTAGTGACGTGCACCAGAACCCTGGCCCAAAATCCATGGATGAGAAAATGGACCTGATCCAGCAGAAATTTTCTATTTTAGAGAATAAGCCAGAAGGACAGTACGCTGAGATTCTGACAGTGAGTGATAGTCTGAAGAAAATTGAAAACAGGCAGATGGCAATGGAAGAAACTATCTCACTTTTAGTGCAAGAAACACAGGAGACTAAGCAGGCAGTGAGGCAAAACAGTGAAGATATCGAACATGTGAGGAGGGGACAGGAGGAGCTACGGGAGACAGTGGCTTGTCTGCAAGAAGAAATCGACACTCTGAAACGCTTCTCAGGGCGAAATAACGTGAAGTTCTTCGGAACCCCTGAGTCGGAAGATGCGGGGCCAGAATCGTGTGCTCATGCCGTTACGAACATTCTACAAACGAGTCCAGGGTGGCCAGATGACGTTATAGAACGTGCACACAGTCTAGGAAAGCCCTGAGGTGCCAGTGCTCAAGCGCGCCCCGTGATCGCCAAGTTTCAAAGATGAGGGGGGGGGCGGGGGGGGGACCTCATGCGTCTGATGACAAACAAGGACGCGCGAGCAGACATGAAATGAGATCAGCTGACTGTCTTCACAGGATTTGAGCCATAGGCAATCAGGACAGCTGAGACAACTGAAACAGGAGTGGAAATTTGGGGGTACTTCCTCAAGGGGGGAAACTACATGTGAAACTTCAACGTGAAGCCCCCACCAAGGACCGAACTCTTGAGCCGGCGGAACGCCACGCCACTCGGGGCATCTCCCGGGCCTGTCACCACTAGGGATCGCCAGATAGCTGCCTTCCAAGGAGATACCCCCACCCCGGTACCTCCTCCGAATGCCACGCCTTCTGTCAACAGAGGGGTTTTCCCCTTCTACCTCGCTTTCTAAGACCCAGTCACCGACTGACAAAGGAGATTTCCCCAACGTCACGTCGCACTCCCAATCTCCCCCACCCCCTCCCCCCTCCCCTCCACCCCCCACCAGTGATAAAGGACAGAAAGGGAATGAACGGCAATCCAACCTGCGGGGCACATGGGGCAGTAAAACACGTGCATCTCGTTCTTCTTCCTCGCGAAACAGAAAGAAATGAACATTAGGCCGAGGCCCGGGTCATCATTCTATCATCGACAATGCAAACACACACGCTCACACGCATAGACGTAACGATGATAAAATAAAACGCGATTCTCTTTCTTGCATTTCATGGAATGTTGATGGGCTTATTTCTAAATTAACTGATCCAGACATTATAATTGCATTACTTCTTTTGATATGTGTGTCTTCTTGACACTTATACATTTCCAGATTTTGATTTTTCTATTCACTTCAAAGACTTTATTGTTGTACATAGCCCTGTGTCAAAGTTGTCAAAAATGGGCCGCAGATCAGGAGGTACTGTGATACTTGTAAAGAAATCACTAGAACACTGCATTCAGATTGTAGAAACTGGGCTGGATTTAACTTTGTGTCAAAGTGTGTAAAAAAAAAAAAACAAAAAAAAACTCTTCACTTTTGACAAAGATGTACTGTTTGTTGGCATTTACAATCATCCTGTGAATAGTGAATACTACAAACAAAAAGGAATTTAAAAACAATCTCGAAAATTTAGAGCAATTTATTTGAGAGAGATATGAAAAAGAGAGCAGACAATTATCTTGTAGTCGCTGGTGATTTTAATGCCAGGATTGGTGATTGGAGTTTAGAGAGACCACTGAAATGGATGAGGAGAGTGTGTGGGAAAGCGGGGAATGCTATGTGAGAAATACTATGGATAATGTTGTTAACTGTTTTGGAAAAGCCCTGAATGATTTATGTTCTATGTTTAGGTTGACGCCTTTAAATGGTTTATGTGAAGGAGACAAAAAAGGTCATTTTACTTTTTTATCTGAACGCAGAAATAGCGTGATTGATTTTGTTCTGTGCTCTGTGGATTTACTGTCAGAAGTTATTCGATTTAACGTCGAAAATTGGGTGGAATCCCCGCATATGCCTGTCGTGCTATATCTTAATATATATGATATCTAAATATATATAATATCTGAATCTATATAATGAGAAACTGGATGCAGGCATTAATCGAGAGCCTTTTCAAAAAATAAAGTGGGATGGAAACAGAGCTAATGTCTATTTGCATTTCCTAAGATCAGAAGAAGCCACAATGTTTAAATGACGGTATGAATGTTATTGAATGTGATATTGACTTGGCTGTTGAAAAATTCACGCGCTTTCTCTTAAAAGCTGGGCAATGTATGCAAACAGACGATCTGGCCTTCAGCACGCGCGCGGCAAGCTAAGAAATGGTTTGACTCGGTTTGTTTACATAAGAAGAGGGTGGCCGGTAGAGCGCTTGCTCAGCGCACACGCACTCAGCGCGCAACAGATCAGTGTGCATACTTACGGAACAGGTCGGATTATCAAGACACTCTAAGGCAGAAGCGAGTAAGTTACAGAAAAGATGTATTTGAAACTTTAATTCAAAATAAAGGCGATTCTAACAAGTTTTGATCAACTGTACATGGCATTAAAGGAAAAAAACAATGGCTCGGCCCTCTATCTCAATTGGCACGTGGAAAGCACAATTTGAAACGATTTTTTCACCCCGAGATCGCGAGTTGACACGTGCCGACTCAGCCATAGAGCAGGACAGAAACCAGCACGAAGAAAACGATTATATTCCCGATTTAGATGATGAGATAACAGACAGTGAAGTGCACCAGGCAATAAGGAAAACTGAACTGAAATAAAGCTTCGGGATTAGATGATATCTGCACTGAAATTTTGAAAATGGCCGAGCCCATTATAACACCCTTCCTGACAAAAGTATTTAACTAAATATACAAGAATGGTTATTTCCCTGTATCATGCACTAAATCAGTTATTATTCCTCTACTTAAGAAAGGCGATGCTCTTAATCCTGAAAATTAGAGAGGCATTTCTTTACTTAGTGTAGTTAGTAAGGTCTTTACACCACTTTCAAACGAGAGATTGTATAAATGGACAGAAAAAGAAGGCAAAATAAGTGAAGAGAACAGGCTGGCTTTCGCAAACAATACCCTACTGTAGACTATATATTTACACTCGTTTCAATGATAAAATCTTATTTGTATGGACACAAAAGTAGAAAATGTCACGTAGCTTTTATAGACTACCAAGAAGCCTTTGACACAGTAGATAGAGACATGCTTGGAAAATACTCCAAAAGGTTCAAGCTTCATCAAAAATGATCAGAACGTTAAAAGGCATGTATAGTTCTGTCCAGAGTTGTGTTCGCTGGGGCCCAGAAGTGTCAGATTTCTTCGTGTGCCCCTCGGGACTGAAACAAGACTGTTTAATGTCACCTTTATTGTTTTCTTTATTGATTACTGAGGTAGCTGAAAATGTAACAAAAAACGTTAACATGGATTTCAGTTTTTCCCCGGATTACAGGAAATATTCCTTTTATTATTCGCTGATGACATTGTTTTGTTTTCTTCTACACCCAGTGGGCTCCAAAATCAGTTAGACAATATACAGAAAGCATCTGACAGTTTAAATCTAACAGTGAATCTAGATAAAACTAAAATTATTGTTTTCAGAAAAGGGGGCCATTTGTCTAAAACTGAATGTTGGGAAGTAGTTAATAGCTACAAATATCTTGGTTTCACTCTCAGCTCTAGAATGGGTTTTGATACTGCATTAGATGAATACGTTAGACGAGCAAAACGTAAAGTGGCAGAAATTTTCAAAATAGTGTGGGCTTTAGAAACATGGATTTGTCAATATTTTTCAAACTTTTTGATTCACAAATAAAACCAATGTTATTGTACGCAGGGGAACTCTGGGATTAACTAAATTTCAGTCGATTGAATCAGTTCATTTGTTTGCATGTAAGCGCTTGTTAGGTGTTTTGTCGCAAAAGGTCCAAATACAATGATGTATGGAGAAACAGGCCGATACCCTTTGTATATTGATACTGCTCTAAAGTCAATAAAATGTTGGTTTAAACTCCAAAGTATGTCTATCCATAGATTTCCTAAACAGGCACATCTCATGATCTTGATTAAGATTCCCGAATTCACCCATGGTCACTCTAATTGTCATTACTGGTCTATATCTGTTAAACATGTCTTGATACTTCTGGTTTTTCAGATGTTTGGATTAATGGAGGGGTTGGGAATTAAACTATTTTTCTTAAAGAATTAAAGCAGAGAATGATCGATTGTTACATGCAAGACTGGCATTCAAAACTTTCTCAAAGTGAATAGTTTAGCACATACATGTCTTTCAAATCATCCTTCCAATCAGAAAATTACCTGTCAGCTATCACTATTAGTAAATTTCGTTATGTTTTAACTAGATTAAGACTTGGAATGCGTGTTCTGAATACAAATAACAGATATAATGAAAAATCAAAGAAATGCCCGTTTTGTAATAGGATAGAAAGTGAACTTCATTTTTTGTTAGAGTGTCAAACATATACATTTCTAAGAGAAAAATATTTGTCACAGTATTACCAACATACATTCATTAATGAAGAGTGCTTTGCTCGAATGTTACAATCTGAAGACGTCATGCTCTTAAGAAATTTAGCAATGTATATATTTTATGCATTTAAGACTAGATGTACGCATTCAAATAGGAAGTAAAGCTGCACTCTTTGTAATTGAATTGCTGTCTTAGGATTTTGTCTGCTTAATTTCACATGCCAATGTAACTCCTTGACTTTAGTTTGATTTTGATGTAGGATGGATGTTAAACTTATTTTTGCGTGTTGTCCTTATGTAATTATTTGCTTTGATTCACTCATGATAACGTGTATCCATTGTATACAGGCCGGTGGCCTTACAGTTAAAGTTTCCGAGTTACGAGTTCTCTCTCTCTCTCTCTCTCTCTCTCTCTCTCTCTCTCTCTCTCTCTCTCTCTCTCTCTCTCTCTCTCTCACACACACACACACACACACACACACACACACACACACACACACAGACAAAATCTCTCTCTGTGTTTATTTGATCACAATCCATTTCGTTCACAATCCGTCATGTATTGCTTTTCCTGCACGTGACCTAGGTGAACTTTTGGACATGCCAGCCATTTTTTTTTTTACCTATCATGAGCATGTCGTGCTCCCATGCTGATCGAGAGTGTATTTTTTACTCGTAAAAGCTGTGTGGTGTGTTAGACAAAGAAGAAAAGGGATAGAGGAAACATGGAGGGGTGGGATGGGAAGGATGAAGTGAGGGGGTGTGAGTCAAAGCGCGGAAACAGAAAATAAGTCTCTGTGTCCAGGACAGATGGCTGGGTAAAGAAGAAGAAGAAAAGAAGAAGAAGAAGAAGAAGAAGAGAAGAAGAAGAAGACGAAGAAGAAGAAAGAAGAAGAAGAACGGAAGTGGAAAAAAATGCATGAAGAAAATTGTTGATGCATGGGGGGATAGGAGAAGAGGTAGGGGTGGTGGAGAGAGAGAGTGGTGGTGATGGGTGACAATTGAAGAGAAAAGCAGGATCGGTGACAAAACAAACAAACAAAAACAAACAAACAAACAAAACAGTGGAAAAGGAACTCATGCAAAGGGGCAGGAGGAGGAAGAGTAGAAAGATAAACATGACAACTAAGAAAAATGAAAAAAAAAAGAAATTGCAAAGGAAACACACAAAATAAGAGAGAGAGAGAGAGAGAGAGAGAGAGAGAGAGAGAGAGAGAGAGAGAGAGTCAGAAGGGAGAGCTATCATGAATTGAAAGCTGTTATGAACAGATGCCGTTAATGACGTAACTACCCTTAGGGCATACGGGGAAAAAATGTTTAATCCTAATACCCCAAGGCAAAAATGAAAGGGGGAAGGTGAACATGTCTTGTATTTTCACTAATCAGACATGCTCTCTCTCTCTCTCTCTCTCTCTCTCTCTCTCTCTCTCTCTCTCTCTCTCTCTTATTTTATCTGTTTCTCTTTCAATTTTTTTTTTCACTGTTTGTCTCATTTGTCCTGTTTATCTTGTTTACAGGTTTCCCCCTCATTCTTCTTTTTTTTTCTGTTTAGAATTCTCCTTTCCATTTCAGTGTCACTCCCTCTCCCCCTCTGGCATCATCGTGTTTGTTCCTGCACAGTTGCCAGTTCTCTTCTTTACCATCCAGCCTTTTTTTTTTTTACTCTTGGACAGAATTCCTATTGACCATTTTGCCATTCCAAGACACAAAATACTCTCTCTCTCTCTCTCTCTCTCTCTCTCTCTCTCTCTCTCTCTCTCTCTCTCTCTCTCAGACAAAATCTCTCTCTGTGTCTATCTCTGTCTCTGTCTTTTGTCTGTCTTTTTCTGTCTGTCTGTCTGTCTCTGTCTGTCTGTCTGTCTCTCTCTCTCTCTCTCTCTCTCTCTCTCTCTCTCTCTCTCTCTCTCTCTCCTCTCTCTCTCTCTCTCTCTCTCTCTCTCTCTCTTACACTTAAAAGAGAAATCAAACTTTACATGAAAACTAACATTCATGATTTTAATAAAATCCAAGCAATCGATCAGAATCTGTTTCTTTCATTCACAATCCGTCAAGTATTGCTCCCCCCCCACCCCCCACCCACCCCAACCCCACCCCCGTGACCTGGATGAACTTTTGGAGTCTCCCGCCATTTTGACCTACCATGAGCATGTCGTGTTCCCATGCTGGTCGAGAGTGCATTTTCTACTCGTAAAAGCTGTGTAGTGTTAGTTAAACAAAAGAAAAGAAAGGGATAGAGGAAACATGGAGGGGTGGGATGGGAAGGATGAAGTGAGGAAGGTGTGAGTCAAAGCGCGGAAATAGAAAATAAGTATCTGTGTCCAGGACAGATGGCTGGGTAAAGAAGAAGAAGAAGGAAGTGGAAAAATGCGTGAAGAAAATTGTTGATAAATGGGGGTGGGGAGAGGGGGGGGGAGGAGGGGAGATACGTGAGGAGGTAAGGGGTTGAGGGGGGTTGTGATGGGTGACAAACTGAGGAGAAAGCAGGATGCGTGACCAAAACACAAACAAACCAATAAAACAAAACAAAAAAAAAATAAAAACAGTGAAAATTGAGGTCATGGAAACGGACAGGAGGAGGAAGAGGAGAAGGGTAAACATGACAACAAAATAACCCAAATAGAAATTGCAAGGGAAACATACAAAATGAGAGAGAGAGAGAGAGAGAGAGAGAGAGAGAGAGAGAGAGAGGAAATTGGTGAGCGATGTTCGTGTCGAGTGGACGCGTTTGGGAGAGCTCCGTTTTTTCTGCGTTACTTCGTGCTGTTTGACGTAGTCTTTTTTTTTTTTTTTTTTTTTTTGAACGCTAATTGAAAAAAACTGTTTGCTATATTTGCGCAGAAATAGTCTGGACTGTTCTATTTCCTTTACTCTACATTTGAAGTTCGTGTTTTCTTCAAAATACCTTGAGTATTTTTTTTCTCTCTAAAGTTAACCCCGCCTTTCCTGTCGTGGTGCTTCATTTTGACTCACGATCCAGGTCTCGTTTCACCTTTCAGTGACAGTGTGGTGGGCAGCTCACCAAGTGTGCCGGTGTTTACTTTCTTCTTCTCTGAAGAGGATCCAGTCTTCAGTATTCTCAGGTCGGTTCGAAGACTTAGACAAAACGCATTTGGTTCTAAAGGTGAACAAGCTGCAATATATGGTGTAAACCCACTGATCTCAAAGCTACATTTCGTGTGTGCCCAGTGCAACGTTTGTTTAGACAAGCTAAATCAAGATTTGGAAAAAGGAAAGAAAGGGGAAAAAAAAATCTTAGTTACTCTCCTAACACCTCACGATCTTCTTTAAGATCCGAAAATAATCGAACACTATCAATGACAGAAAAGTACCAGGCGTCACCCCAGTGTTCCTCATTAATAAGGAACTCCCCGCCTTTGAAGAAAAACAGTTCACTACAGCGGAAATATGTTCTGCAGCTGAAAAAAAGAAAATGTGGATTCGAATCGATGGATGGTGCTCAATGGATTGAAGGCCTGTGGAGGATGTGTCCTCGCAGTGGTGCAGCGCGTCAAAAACTTTACTGCAAGGATTTTCACTGAGAGGGATTCAGGTGGAGGTGAAGAGTAAAATCCTTTCCTGATAACGTCCCCTGATGGTTCCCAACATGAAATACCGTCCGCCAAGTTGATCATAAGTAACATCCCCCTTTCGTTTTCAGATGATGAAATATTACAAGCCATTAAAATTAAAAGGAAACATTCGTTCACAGCTCATCCTAGAGAAGGATAGAGACAGCAACGGTAAACTAACAAGATGGAAAACTGGAAGAAGATTTCTGTACGTTGATGTCCCCAAAGAACCTCTCCCCAAAACAACAGAAATAAGTCAGTTCAAAGGGTTGCCTTTATCATAAAGAGCAAAAGGTTGTCGATAGACAGAAGATGGGGGTGAGTGCCAAAACTGCTTCCAGAAGAGTCATCACTCTTCCTCCTGCTCAAATCCAGTGAAGTGCCGGCAGTGTGGCAGGTGACCCTGAGTGCAAAATGACGCCGGCTCATAGAGAGGGGCCATCAGGAAATCTTGATGGCGTGAACTACAGTAAGCCATACATTCAGCCTGGCAAAAAAAAAAAACAGCATAACAAAAATAAGACATCTGTTGACGGACAGTCACAGTTTAAACCCAAATCCGACAGAAGAGGCAGATCTAAGAGTCGACCGACAGGAAATAATACACAAAGCAAGTTGAAATTCGCCAGGGACACCCCCTGATCTGCATCAGGGAAACGCAGACTGGGGTCTGACGCCACCCCTTCTCAACAGCCCGACAAGCAGCGCCGCCAGATAGAGAAGGAGCTTGAAGATGAACCTCCCTCAAATGACGACGAGGAGGAGGGGGAGTGTGCCGACTCGCTGCCTTCAGTGTGGGAATAACTTGATACACATTGATGATAGGATGGGGTTCGGCCACACTTAACGTTTATGGACATTGAGTTTGGACAATGATTTTGACGACTTTGGTTGAACGAACTTATTTTTGATCATGGATAGTTAAGAATTTTGTCTTTAAACACTAGATGTTTAAGCAACAAACTTCAATGAAAAGCTTTGTTTTCACAAATTGAAAACCAGAAAATAGATATCGCATGCCTCCAGGAAAACCCATATAATGGAAAAAGATGCACCACTTTGGGAAAGAGTGGGGAGGAAAACTGCTATATCAGTCTGGGTCTAAGCACAGGCGGGAGAAATAATCCTTACTGTAAAGCATTTCAACCGGGAGATTAAGCTGCTGAAACAGGCTGAAAGAATGATGATCGCTTCAGTTAATATATGTTCGAAATCGTTCACACTAGTAAATCTGTACGCACCAAACGACAAAAGGGATAAAAATACTGTTTTTCAATAAATGGAACTCAGAGCTTACAAATTACACAGATAACTTAATTATAACGGGTGATTTTAACATGGTAATATCTAATGACATGGACATTATGTCAGGGAACCCACATTGGCAGGAAGAGATAGACAAAATTTAGAGATGTAGTTGGTAAACTTGAATTGACAGACATATGGAGAGAGTTCCATAACGAGGAGAAATCATACATGTGTGTGCAGATGAAATTCCTTCATAGCCAGACGTCTTGTTACTTCTTTACAAACGCGGAAGTACTGAATCGGTGTGTTTCATGCGATCTACTGTCGGTGCTTAACTCTGACTACAGAGCAGTTACTCTTGAATAAATAATTCACCGTTTTTAAGGGGTCCCAGGATTCTGGAAATTCAATAATTCATATCTGAAAGACACATCTTTATTGAGAAAATGAACAGAAAATTGGAAATTTATGCTGGGAAGTACGGAAGTCTCTATTGCGGATATATCCAGCCACTGGGAAAACTGCAAAATGAAGATTAACGACATCTGTGTGAAATATGGAAAATCTAAAGCGAGTCAGACGAAAAATGAGATAATTCCACTGCAGGGAGGGTTATACGTACAATCGACGACGCCATCAAATATGTTAATGCAACAAATAAATCAGGATATTTGTTAGCTGTAGAGTACCAAAAAGCATTTGGCACCATATTAAAAGAATTCATGATGGAAACGTTCGAAATATTTGGTTTTGAAGAGCAGTTTAGAAACTGGGTTAAAATTTTTGGTAACAGAAACTTTCAGTAACATTTACCACGGTGGGTGGATCTCGGACTCCTTCCCACTCGAGCGAGGAATACGACAAGGATGTCCATTCTCTCCACTAGCCTTCGTCCTAGCAGTGGAGCTACTTGCAATCAAAATCAGAAATTGTCAAATTAAAGTATAAAACTACTTGAAGTTGATAGCAGCTTGAACAACAACAACAACAACAACAACAACGACAACAACAACAATAATGATAAGAAGAAGAAGAAGAAGAAGAAGAAGAAGAATAGCGATTTGAAAAATAAACACAACTTGCTGATGACACAACACTGTTTCTGAAAGACAGTGAAGACATTATAGACACATTCACAGGTTTCTCGGGACTGAAATGAATTGCCGTTAAGACTAAAACGATGAGATTGGGCAGTCAAAGACAAGAAACCGAAAAATCTTGTATTCAAAACAGAAAACAAATTGAAGATACTAGGCATTATTTTCACAAGTGATAAAAGCGCTGTATATGTTGCGGA
>JADBJO010017833.1:43662-53662 GCA_016801955.1 Conus betulinus | reverse complement strand
AGCATGAGCATGCCACCGGCCGGCCAAACGCACGTTGGGGTTGTAGATGAGAACCTACACTCCTCTGGGTGCACAGAACCATAGGCCTCAGCGTCGAAGAAGCCAGGCTCCTTGTTGTATGGCATATAGAGGCGAGCTTGACCCGTGTGCACCTTGAGATCGTTGTCGCTGTCGGTGTCGTTGTCGGCGTTGGTGTCGTTTTTTTGATTCCTGATATATTGGCGGGGCCGTTGTGGTCGTGATCCACAGGCACCACGCACAGAGATTCAGGCTGGCCCACACGCTGGGCACTGCTGCCATTTACAATTACTGATTTTCATTAAAGCTCGGGTCCTTTTCCTCCCCACTGCTCTCTTAAGCACAAGGTATCCCCGTGCGTGTATGCGCTTTGTGGTAACGCTTCTTACCGTCTTTGGTCGAAGATGGTCGGTTCCCCTATGAGTTCAATTATTTTGTTTGATGTGTTTTTAGGTGTCTTGCTCTTGTCTTCCTCAGCTGGTGTTTTTAGATGTGTTCAAGGGTATTTTCTTCTGTCACATCAGATACAAATTCAACGTAGATCTAGACGTGGTGGTTACTTGAGGCTGTCAACGGACGGCGGCATGAACGATTTTGATCGGGATTGCTTTTAGTTGTTTTCATATTTCCTTATATATCAGGTTTTTTTCCCTTTTTTTTTTTTTTTCACTTCAGTAACGACGACCAGTCAAAACATCAGGTTTTTCACTTTTTGTTAGGTGTGTATATGTGTCTTTTTTTTTCCTCCGGCTTTCTTTCACCTCGATAATAGATCTGGTTCGTTGGCGGTTTTTTGCAATGTTCAGTTCGCGATCAAACCTGTAAGTTTGGACTGAGAGTCATAGGAGCAGACTGCAAACTTAGGCACTCTTGCCGGAAAGAATATTGGACTTGATGACACACACACTAAAAAAAATAAAATAATGAATGAATGAATAAATAAATAAAATAAATAAATAAATAAATCACAGCTACTCTAACCCGGGTAAGTCACATGTATCCTTTAGCTGGTGGTATGAGAAAAAAACATTCATTTCACATTCCAACAATTGCCCATGTAGCTTATCAAAAGGCAAAAGGGCTCCCAACAACGACCAAGTCGGGAAAGATTATGTGAACGTAGATTTTCTGTTTGATGGATGACGTTATTTAGATTGTTTAGCATCATGAACTGCTTCGAGTGTTGCCGTCCCCCCCCCCCCCCCCCCCCCCCCCCCCCCCCCCCCCCCCCCCCCCCCCTTTTTTTTTTTTTTTTCAAGCTCGTTCTCTGGAAAACCAGAATTCGGATTTATTTATTTATTCTTTTTTTTACGAGTAAAACACTGCGATTTCTTTTCTTTTCTTTCTTTTTGTCTTTCTTTGTTGAATAAACTCCAATGATTTATCACACAGAGAGAGAGAGAGAGAGAGGAGAGAGAGAGAGAGGAGAGAGAGAGAGAGAGAGAGAGAGCAGAAGAGAGAGAGATGGAGCAAAACGTCAGAGCAAATCAAACTAAAAGACAATAATATTATACTCTTAAGATATTTGTTTTTAATCTGAGAAGAGTTCAATCTGAAGCTAGCACACACACATATATATAAACCCTTCTTGCCTCAGGTTGACAGAAAAACACAAATCCATTTCTTTGTTTGCCCCAGGTGACTTCCTCTTTGGCAGCACATTTTCACAACAGCTTTCAACTGATAATGGTCCATACCACCCACCCACCCCTCTCTCTCTCTCTCTCTCTCTCTCTCTCTCTCTCTCTCTCTCTCTGGTTTAACTTCTTTTACCACAATTTCATGTGATCACTCCTCTTTACACACTCTTATTCTTTCTGATGAGTATACGCCTTCCCAAGTCTCCTCGTCCGTTATGTCACAACACACTCGAATACATCAAATCATCTTATTATTATTTCCATCCCAGATTCCTATCCCACAGTGCGTTCCCTTCGATCTCCCACTCTGTCTATCCATACCCCCCCCCCCCCCCCCCCCCCCCCCCCCCCCCCCCCCCCCCCCCCCCCCTGCCGCCCTCCATTATAAAATCCCCTTCCCATCTCATCAAGCCATCTCTCGTAATTTCCTGCATGTCACATGTTGCTTCCTTATCGGCGTCTCAGAATCAAATCGGATTAACCTCATCTTCCATACGTGTCCTGACTTCTGGCACTAAAGCCACACTCAGTAATATCTACGGCACCAAGCATTTGCAGACTGTTGATCCACCAAGGACGGAACTCGATCCATAAACAGCATGAAGCATCGGCATTCTATGTGTGCTAAGTGTTCCCAGGAGTGTCTTCAAAAAGCGAGTGTGGAAGCATCACGTGGAAGATGAATGTCGGATTACATGGAGAATTGATTCTGACGAACTGTTTCTGTCTGTCTGTCTGTCTGTCTGTCTGTCTGCCTGTCTGTCTGTTTCTCTCTCTCTTTCTCTCTCTCTCTCTCTCTATCTCTCTCTCTCTCTCTCTCTCTCTCTCTCTCTCTCTCTCTCTCTCTCTCATAAAAAGAAAATTCAAACTAGAACTCGGTATGCAAAACAAAAAAAAACAAAAAAAAAAAAAACCAGTACTCCAAAGGAAAAAAAAAAAAAAAAAAAAAAAAAAAAAACGAAAAACAAACAAAAACAAACAAAAAAATGTTCAGTTGGTCAACATCTATTTCGTTCATAATCTGTCATTTATCGCTGTTTCCCCCCACGTGACCTGGGTGAAGTCTTCGACACTCTGGCCATTCTTCTCGATCATAAACATGTCGTTTCCCCCATGCTGGTCGAGGGTCAATTTTCACGCCTGAAAGCTGGGGTGTCTCAGATAGAAGACAGGGGCGTAGAAGGAACATTGAGGGATGGGATGGAAAGGAGGGGGGAAGGTGGGGGGGGGGGGTCACTGTGAAAAAAAAAAGTAATAATAATAATAAAGTGTGGCTTCCAAGACAGACGGTTGTGTGTGATGAAGAAGGGGGGACAGGACAAGTGCAGGAAGAAACTGACTGATGTATGAGGGGATGGGAGGACGGGGAGAGGTTGGTGGGAGGGGTGGGGGGAGTGTGGGGGAAGACGGAGTGACAATTGAACAGACAGCAGAATCAGTGACGGATAAAAAAAAAGAGGATGCAGAAAGAATCTGCGAAACAGGGCAGGAGGAAGAGGAGAAAAGGAAAAATATGACGGCTAAGACAAATAACAAAAAAAAAAAAAAGTAGAAATCTGAAGGGAATCAGACAAAATAACAGAGAGAGAGAGGGGGGGGGGGGGGGGGGGGGGGGAGAGACAGGGAGAGAGAGAGAGAGAGAGAGAGAGAGAGAGGAGAGAGAGAGAGAGAGAGAGAGAGAGACAGAGAGAGAGAGAGAGAGAGAGAGAGAGACAGAGAGAGAGACAGAGAGAGAGACAGAGAGAGAGGAGAGAGAGAGAGAGAGAGAGAGGAGAGAGAGAGAGAGAGAGAGAGAGAGAAGAGAGAGAGAGAGAGATCCAAGCGTCTGAGCAAACAAAAAAAAAAAGACAATACACACTAACATGTTTTTTTGTTTTGTGTTTTAATCTCAGGAGTACATGAGAACATTTCCACCTGAATTCAGCATTACACGGCTGTCCCTCGTCTTGCCTCAGGTTGTCAGCATCAAACAAATCCATTTCTTTGTTTTCCCAAGGGTAGCTACCTCATCCATAAGACATTTTACACAACAGCTTTCAACTGTAATGGTCCATGTTCTCTCTCTCTCTCTCTCTCTCTCTCTCTCTCTCTCTCTCTCTCTCTCTCTCTCTCTCTCTCTGTAGCTTTTTTTAAAAAACTTCTTTTTACCACAATTTCATTCTATCACTCTTCTTTTGACGCTCTGACTCTTTCCGATAATTATAATTATGCCTTCCCAAGTCCTCTTCGTCCCATATGTCACAAGACACTTGAATACACCAAATCCTATCATTATTTTCACCCTAGATTCCTATCTCACAGCGCGGCCCCGTCCATTTCCCTTTCTGTCTATCTCTATCTACCCCCCCCCCCCCCCCCCCCCCCCCTCCGATACTAAATCCCTTTCAAATCTCATCGCGCCATGTGTTATAATAACTCCTGCATGGCACATGTTACTTCCTCCTGGCTTCTTAAAATCAAATCGGACTGTGTCATCTTTGATACGTTCAGTGATTTCTATCGCATCCAGTCCGAACGTATTTCTGATCCACCAGGGATGGATGCAGCTGGATCTGCAAGCAGCACGAAGCATCGACATTGTATGTGTGTGCTAAGTGTTCCCTGAGTGTCTTCAAAAAGCCAATATGAAAAAAAAAAAAAAAAAAAAAACAAAAATCATGTGGAACATGAATGCCAGGTAACATCGGATTGCCTGGGAAATTGGATCCTATCTCTTCCTTTCCAGGAGTCAATGATTGCACGCTGCCTGTCTTCTCTAATGTCTTTGTCTAATGGTCTCTCTCTCTCTGTCTCTCTGATCTCTCTCTCTCTCTCTCTCTCTCTCTCTCTCTCTCTCTCTCTCTCTCTCTCTCTCTCTCTCTCTCTAATCTGAAGACTACATACTTACAGTAGCACCCGAAAGCAGCGCACACATCACTCCTTCTTCTTGCCTCAGGTTGTTAGGATCACACAAATCCTTTTCTTTCTTTGCCTCAAGGGTAGCTTGCTCAACTAACAGCATATTTTCACAACAGCTTTCAACCGACAATAGTCTATGCCTACCTCCCCATCTCTCT
Source organism: Conus betulinus (assembly GCA_016801955.1). Lineage (NCBI taxonomy): Eukaryota > Metazoa > Mollusca > Gastropoda > Neogastropoda > Conidae > Conus > Conus betulinus. The sequence continues at coordinate 48,948 of JADBJO010017833.1, read as the reverse complement.
CTCTCTCTCTCTCTCTCTCTCTCTCTCTCTCTCTCTCTCTCTGTCTCTCTCTCTGTTTATTTTCTCTTTTACTACTTAAGCAACAGTTTCGTTGTGTTACTCCTTTTTTGACGATCTTATTCTTTTTGATGATTTAAGGCCTTCCTAAGTCCTCCTCCACATGTCTTATGCCACCACGCACTTCAGTACATAAAATGATGATATCTCTACCACCCTCGATTCCTATTTCACGGTGCATTTCTTCCATCTCCCACGCTGTCCATATCCCCCCCCCCCCCCCCCCCCCCCCCCCCCCCCCCCACACACACACACACACACACACACACACACACACACACACACACACACACACATCCCATCTCATCACGCCATCTTTGTCAGCCCCTGCATGACACGTGCTACTTCCTTGTTGGCTTCTTGAAATGAAATCGCATACGTCATCTTGCATTCGCGTCCTTTCTTCTGACATAGCCCACCAAACTCTTCCAGGTTTCTGATGCAGCAGGGATGGAACTCAATCCGTAAATCGCATGAAGCAATGGCATTTTAGGTGTGCTAAGTGTTCCCCTGAATGTCTTTGAAAAAGCTGGTGTGGACAAATCACGTGAAAGATGAATGCCGGATTGCTTCTGCCGAACTGTTTTCCAATCTCGTCTCATCCAGAAGTCATTCGTTGGGTGTAACCTTGTGGAATTGAATCAGCACGCGGTTTGTGCTTGAGAGAGAGAGAGAGAGAGAGAGGAGAGAGAGAGAGAGATAGAAAAACAGAGAGAGAGAGAGAGAGAGAGAGAGAGAGAGAGAGAGTAATTCTTCATACTCAGACTGCATAGAAAGCATTAAAACATTTCTTAGTCAGACGCAATTACAGATATCAAAGGACAATACATTAACAAAAACGCAAAAAAAAAGTTAATGAGCGTATAAGTTCAATGACAAACATAAAGATGAAACAATTAAATATTACCACTATTATTATTGTTGACAGTCCAGGAAGATGATTATTTACACGATTGAAAAAACACGTATGATTCACAGCATGGCACACAATATGCATGTGACACTTCGAAAAGAGTACCTTTAGCACTGTTGTCTTTTAACATGCATATATTCCACGCCATAGCCTATGCCAAAACGTACACACAAGACACCAAGACCAATAGACATGCGAATGTGTTCATAGCAGAATGACAGGAATTACACATACCTGAGTCTTCTGTATTCATATTTCACAAAAGTAGTATTAATTGGAAGTTATTTGATAATCATTCTGCACTGAAATCTGTTTTCACATCATATTGTTTACATGGTAGATCTTTAAAGATTATCATCCCTATGAATTCCTTCAACAGTCAGTAATTCTGTCTACTATATAAAGTTCAATCCGATGTGTTTGCTCCAATGGATCACTGAAAAAAAAAAAAAAAACGTTACCTTCCAAAGTTAACTAATCATAGTCATCAGCTCAGAAGAAGAAGAAGAGGAGGAGGAGGAGGAGGAGGAGGAGGAGGAGGGAGGAGGAAAGAAAAGAAAAAAGAAAGAAAGAAAAAAAGAAAGAAGAAGAAGAAGAAGAAACTTCTTTTGGTCCCATGCTCTCTTTCACACCCTTCCCCACTCTTTCTTTCTGTGGTTTAAAGTGTTCAATTGACAGATTTCATAACTGATTTCAAAGACTCCATCTGTGAGCAGAAACGCCAGTGGAAACAAACCATGTAGACAGACACACACTGAAAAACACCTCCAAGAATAACCCCGCCTCTCAACACACCGACAACACATGTCTTTTTAACCTGATCATGTTCAGCAACTAAACTCTCCCCGTCCACACGAGTTCAGCGATCACGTGACTGAACATACACAGTGACCAAGAGAATTACGACCAGTTTATGTTGAGGGGGGGAAAAAATATGAAGATAAACTGTCTGATAACCCGAATAATAATGCGAGTCCTTGTAGAAAAAAAACAACACAAGAAAGGGAGAGCACTGCTATTGACAGAGAGAAAGTACAATCCCTTAAGGTACCCCCCCCCCCCCCCCCCCCCCCCCTTTCATCCCCTAACGACATCCCCTCTCTCCTTCTTACTGTTTCCCCTTCCCTCATTCCCCATTCGTATTGTCACCAGAACTTGTTCTCTCTGCAGAGGTTGTCTAGAGGCGTGAGACAAATCAGTATGCAGCAGTGTGGGCTGAGAGGAAATTCATTGTGTTAGATGAGCTGATAATAGTTCCCGTTACTTCCGATCAAGCGAAAGGAGGAATGCGAAATGAAACGCAGCTGAAAAGCAGAGAGAGAGAGAGAGAGAGAGACAGAGAGACAGACAGACAGACAGACACAGACAGACAGACAGACAGAAAGCGAGAGAGAGAGATACAGACATATTGACAGACAAACAGACAGACGGACAGATGCACGGACGGATAGACGGACAGACAGACAGACAGACAGACAGACAGATACAGAGACGTCATGGATCAGACACTGATGATTGCAGCACTTAACGATTCACTCTGCTCGGAAAGAGCCGGAATGGGATTCGGGAGATCACAACACAGTTTACTGAAAATAGGATGATGACTGGATGTCTTTTATTGGCCACATAATAGGATGAATGTGACCCAAACATTTAATGTTCTGTCCCTTGATCAGCTCTCTCTCTCTCTCTCTCTCTCTCTCTCTCTCTCTCTCTCTCTCTCTCTCTCTTGTCTGCCAGTCTGCCAGTCTGCCAGTCTGTCTCTCTGTCTGTTATATATCTATCTATCTATCTATCTATCTATCTATCTATCTATCTATCTATCTATCTCTGCCTGTTTGTCTGCCTGTCTGTCTGTACGTCTGTATATCTGTCTATCTATCTTTCTTTTGTTCTTTCTTTCCTTCTTCTTTCTTTTTCATCTGTTTCTTCATCTACTTGTATTTTCTATCTACATATCTATCTATCTATCTATCTATCTATCTATCTATCTATCTATCTCTATCTATCTGTCTGTCCGCCTGTCTGCATGTCTATCTATCTGTCTATCGATCTATGATCGATTGGATTTTCATCTGTCATTCATCAATTGTATAAATATTGTGTTTGTATGCTTCTCCATCTGAACATATATATATATATTTTTTTACATACTCTCTCTCTCTCTCTCTCTCTCTCTCTCTCTCTCTCTCTCTCTCTCTCTCTCTCTCTCTCTCTCTCTCTCTCTCTCCACGAAAACGTGTAACTGTCTTTCTATTTGTGTTTGATCTGGTATGAGACAAATCGAATGCCACGTCTGGGCACTGAAAACAGAGCTGATAAATTGATATGTGTTTCATGCCACAGTTTTGAGGTAGACGTCATTTCTTAATTTACATGTATGAACAAAGTAAGTCTATTAGATTATCCTTCTTAAATGTCTGCGTCCGTGCGTGCGAGTGAGCGTGTGCGCGCGTGCGTGTGTGTGTGTGTGTGTGTGTGTGTGTGTGTGTCTGTGTGTGTGTCTGTGCATACGTGTATATGTATATATGTATGCGCGCGCGCGCGCGCGCGCGGCGCGCGTGTGTGTGTGTGTGTGTGGTGTGTGTGTGTGTGTGTGTGTGTGTGTGTGTGTGTGTGTGTGTGTGTCTGTGCTGTGTGTGTGTGTGTGTGCGTGAGTATGTGTTTGCGTGCATGCGTGCGTGTGTGCGTGCATGCGTGCGTGCATGCGTGTGTGTGTGTGTGTGTGTGTGTGTGTGTGTGTGTGTGTGTGTGTGTGTGTGTGTGTGTGTGTGTGTGTGAGTGAGTGCATCTGTCTGTCTGTCTGTCTGTCTATCTGTGCACTGTGCACACTCGCCTGCATGCACGTGAGCACCCACGTGTGTACAAGCGTGTTCACGTTCATGGCAGAATATTACATATATGACATTTTCTCTGAATTTATTTGTGCTAAAAAAAAAAAAAAAAAAAAAAAAAGGTTTAAGTACATTAGTTCATTAACCGTTTTATGGGTCACGAATAATGCTCGATCTTTTAGTTTACGGTTATAGCCGTTACTAAAGGCTGTATACGGTTTTTCTTCTTCATGAAATATATCCGAAAGTACTTAGCGATCTTTGTGAAAATTAGCAGGTATGTTCATTAAGGGCACGGATGATGCCATGTTTTAGTTTACCCCGTTATAGCTGTTACTAACGGCTGTAACGGCCTGTAACGGTGTTCCTTCTTTATGGAATATCTCAGAAAGTACTTGGCCGATCTTTCTGAAAATTTGTAGGTATGTTCATTACGGGTCACGAATACTGAAAAATGTTTTAGTTTACCGTTACATCCGTTACTAACGGCTGAAATGGACTGTAACAGTTTTTTTTTCTTCTTCATGGAATATCTCCGAAAGTATTTGGCTGATCTTTGTGAAAATTAGCAGGTAATGTCATTATGGGTCACGGATAATGCCCGATGTTTTAGTTAACCCCGTTATAGCCGTTACTAATAGCTGTAACGGCCTGTAACGGTTTTCCTTCTTTATGGAATATCTCAGAAAAGTACTTGGCCGATCTTTCTGAAAATTTGTAGGTATGTTCATTATGAGTCACGAATAATGCCCGATGTTTTAGTTTACCGTTATATCCGTTACTAACGGCTGTAACGGCCTGTAACGGTTTTTCTTCTTTATGGAATATCTCAGAAAGCACATGGCCGATCTTTCTGAAAATTTGTAGGTATGGTCATTTTGGTTCACGGATCATGCCCGATGTTTTAGTTTACGGTTATATCCGTTACTAATGGCTATAACGATCCATAACGTTTTTTTAATGGAATATCTCAGAAAGTACGTGGCCAATCTTTCTGAAAATTTGTAGGTATGTTCATTTATGGGTAACGGATGATGCCCGATGTTTTTACTGTTATAGCTGTTACTAACGGCTATAACGGCCCTAACGTTTTTTCTTCTTCATGGAATATCTCAGGAAGTACGCGGCCGATATTTCTGAAAATTTGTAGGTATGTTCATTATGGGTCACGGATGATGTCCGATGTTTAAGTTTACCGTTATAGCTTTTACTAATGGCCCATAATGGTTTTCTCTTGATGGAAAATCTCAGAAAGTTCTTGGCCGATCTTTCTTAAATTTGTAAGTATGTTCATTGTAGGTCACAGATCATGGCTGATGTTTACCAGAGTAGCCATTTCTAACGGTTACACCAGCCCAAGACGGTGTTTCCTCTTTATGGAATATATCACGCGTATTCAGGATAAAGTGGGAGTGCGTTTATATGCTTTGCGTCTTTTTTTTTTTATCCACGCCAAACAAAACCAGCTTTTTTTTTTTACAT
>JADBJO010017833.1:33662-41162 GCA_016801955.1 Conus betulinus | reverse complement strand
GGTCTTCAATTTGTCAACAAAATGATCCTTTGCTAACTTGTCAACGTATGTATAATATTCATGTAGATCTAACTTAACATTACGTTTAATTGTCCCTGCAGCGTTGTGTGCTGCACTCTTGGCTGCTTGATCTACCTGTTCATTAGAGAGAATTCCACAGCTTTTCTTTCGCTGGTCAGCAGCCAGAATGACTAATTTAATCTCTCTCTCTCTCTCTCTCTCTCTCTCTCTCATGCTGCATGTGCTAGCTGGTTACTGTGTGTACGGTGGCACGTAGCCCTATTTTTCACTGCAAGTGGCTGTGAATGTGAGTAGGGGCGGGGGAGGGAGCGGGGAGGGGGGGGGGGGGGGGGGGCAGATAAAAGACTAGACAATAGGAGAGGCAAAAATGTGCGAGTGGGTGCGTTTGTGTGTGTGTGTGTGGGGGGGGGGGGGGGGGGGGGATGAATAACAGAGAGAGAGAGAGAGAGAGAGAGATCTAAAATTGATTGTTTTTTTTTTTTTTTCAGAAAGCCGATTTAGCTGCTTCAAAGATGTCTGGAACGTATTGTGTGGCTTGGGGCTGCTCAAATAGGAAAACAAAAGGAAAATCATTCCACCTGTAAGTATCAACAATGAGAATGTAAAAACTCCGTTGTTTCTCTTTAGAGTGTTAACTTGAGAAATATGTTAGTCAATATCATTCTTTGCCTCTTATTGTAGAGCTCAGTGGAACATCAAACATATTACTGATCACTAAGATTAAGGCCTACCAGTAAACTAAAGTTGACAGTTATAATGTTTATATTTTTTTAAGGATGGCTGATACAAAGTAGGCTAACCTTGCCGCTCAGTTACAGCAGACACATTTCAGGAAAAAAGTGAATTATAAACTGTATGTCTTAGATCTGAACTGACTATGCCGGCCTTTGTTGTATAGATAAGCGGCAATGATAATATATAAGGAAAACTTTTTTTCTTTGGATATAACTATTACTTGAACTGAATCAGATATATACATGTAAAAAGAAAAAACGATAAGATGTTAATTTCTAAGTTAAAAGGATTGATTGATGTGTAGAATTGAGGGATGTTGCTGTTGTGTTTTCAGGTTTCCAAAGGATGCACAGAGGCGAAAGGAATGGATTACAGCCATCCGAAGAGATAATTTTCACGTGACAGATCACTCCAAGATATGTGCAGATCACTTTGAGGAGTCCTGTTTTGATCGGACTGGTCAGACCATCAGGCTCAAAAGCACTGCCATACCCACAATCTTCAATTTTCCGACGCATCTGCAAAAGGTAATATTGAACGCAGGAATATAATATTGTTTTATGGGCACACAGTTTGTATACATTCAAAGCACCCACGTACAGTCACATGCTGCTGCTTATACTCAGTAATTATTATCATCATCATCATCATCACCGTGACTGTGCAGGTATTATTCTATGTATTCTCTCTCTCTCTCTCTCTCTCTCTCTCTCTCTCTCTCTCTCTCCTCTCTCTCTCTCTCTCTGTGTTCTTTTCCTGTTCATTCTTTGCCCTTAATAAAAGAAAATGCTGATTTCAGGTACCAAAGCAACGGAAGCCCCCAGCAGTCAGGAACCAGATGCCAGACACTTTGACTTCTGACGATTCCTCTGCACAACTGCCATCAACAAGCCAGGAGCCAGATCACAACAGCGCTTCCGCCGCAAAAACACGTTTTCTGACCATTCATATTGTATAACAGGCAGTCCCCCGTAAATTAAAGAGACAACTTGAACATGCAGAAGAAACCGTAGAAAGCTGTAGGAAAAAAATCAAAGTCTTGCAAAGGAAAAGTCACCGTCTTCGTTGCAAAGTCACCTCTCTAAATGAAGTCGTACAGAGCTTGAAAAACAAACACTTAGTGTCTGAATCGTGCGCTGAAATGTTAGAAGCGACAGTTTCTGGTGTACCACTTCAAGTGATGAAACGGCTGATGAAAAACACGTCTCCAAAAGATAAAAGCTATCACCCTGCCCTAAAAGCGTTTGCCCTTACTTTGCAGTTTTACTCCACTAAAGCATACAATTACGTCAGGGAAACGTTTGACTTTTGTCTCCCACACGTAGAAACGATCAGGCGTTGGCTTCAAACAGTGGACGGCAGGGCAGGATTCAGCAAAGAAGTTATGCAGTCCTTGAAAGGGAAGGTGGAGGAAGCAAGCAAGAAAGGTGGAAAGGAAGTGCTTTGCTCGCTCATGATTGATGAAATGTCAATCAAAAAGCACATTGAATGGGATGGGAAGGCAGTCGTCGGATTTGTGGACATAGGCAACGAGATGACCGATGACAGTGCTCCACCTGCAACCGAAGCCTTAGTTTTCATGGTTGTCTGCGTAAATGGATCATGGAAAGTCCCTGTGGGATATTTTCTCCTGCATGGCTTATCAGGTACAGAAGAGCAAACTTAATTCGCCAGTGCCTTCACCAACTTGCAGATGTAGGGGTCAAAGTCATTGCCCTAACCTGTGACGGTCCATCATGTCATATGTCATGCTGAAAGAACTTGGCGCTTCTATGGATCCCAACCACCTTGACCCAAGCTTCAAACATCCATCAACTGGAGACAAAATATACATCATGCTGGACGTTTGTCACATGTTGAAGCTACTGAGAAACGCGCTGGCAAGTTGTGGTCTGCTCAAAGACGGGCAAGGCAAAATTATAAGATGGCTGTATTTGCAGGAACTGCATGAAATACAGGAGCACGAGGGTCTTCATCTTGCCAACAAGCTGAAAGAAGCCCACTTGTGTGTTGCAAGCTCAGAAGATGAAAGTGAAGTTGGCCGCTCAAACGCTGAGTCGAAGTGTGGCAGATGCACTCGAATTCTGTCGAGATGGCCTCCAACTGGATGCATTTGAGAATGTCGAGGGCACCGTCACTTTCATCCCGCATGGTAGACCAGCTGTTTGATGTTCTCAATTCCAGGAACTTGTTTGCCAAAGGCATGAAAGGTGCCTTAAAACCTGATCTGCCAAACGGGGACTGCTCTACAATGGAGTTTCTGGATACTGCCTTCCACTACATGAAATCGTTGAGTAATATTGCTGGCAACTTGATGTATACCACGCCCAAGAAAACAGCCTTCATTGGTTTCCTGGCAGCCATCAAAAGTACTCAGGCCATGTACAAACTGTATGTTGGCGTAGACAAACCTTTGGATTACTTGTTGACCTACAAGTTCTCCCAGGATCACCTGGAGCTCTTTTTTGGTGCTGTCCGGGCACACGGAGGATGCAACAACAATCCCACTGTCCGACAATTCGTTGCCGCCTACAAGAGATTGATGCTAAGACATGATGTCAGGATTCTGACAGGAAACGTGACACCACAAGATGCCACAACAGTGTTGGAAACGGCAGCATCTGTCAACACTATTAGGACGGCAGTAGATGACGAGAGTCAGGACATTTTGGTAGCTCGTCGTTACCATCTTGTTGAGTCCAGTGACGCCAGTGATGATCTGGAGGACATTCCTGACTTGCCTGATTTGTCCCATATACAGGGAGTCTGCCGTTGGTTACATTGCTGGTTTCGTAACCAAAATGTGGAAAAAAACATGGGATGTCCTGAATGCCGAGCAGCTCTTTCCGTGAAGGCAGTTGATGGTAGTCAGCCAAGCCATGGTCTGATCTTGCAAAAACAAAGGGGGCTTGATCAAGCCATCTCAAAGCGTGGTGGATGTGTGCCTGGAAACTGAAAAGCTTTTTCAGAAAATGTTGTATATAAACAAAGACAACCTTCCACAGACACCAAATATGTCTGGCGCATTTGCCCATGCCGTCCTTGAGCGTACCGGAGGTCGGGTGTTTCAGACACTTGACAGCCACATGTTCGAGTCTGAACCAGACAATAATCATGTTTATTCACTGATCAAATCCATTGCCAAGGCTTACTTCAAAGTGCGCATTCATCACCAGGTGAAGCGCTACAACACTCAGGTGACAGGCAAATTTGTCCGAAAAACCATGTCCAAACTGATCTTGTTTAAAAACCAGTAGAGAGAGAGAGAGAGAGAGAGTTCTTTGTGGTTTTCTGTGTTTTTAAACATGATTTTCGATGTTTATGGCATGGTGTTTCTTTTTTGGAGAGGATTTGATGCACACCCCCCCCCCCCCCCCCCCCCCCCCCCTTTGTTCTGTTTTGTTTTTTGGAAATGGGTTTGAGTATAGACATTTCTTTCTCATATTCAAAGTTGAACAAACAAGTGTCTTGGTCTAATTTGTTGTTGGGGATTGGATAAAGCGTTGTTGCAGCAATTAATAATTTTATATTAATGTTTGATTGCCATGTGTTATGAGAGGCAATTTATTTGGGGAAAGATCGAAATATTGTTTAAAATCCAGTAGGGTCTGAACATATTTTGACACAGGAGAGAGAGAGAGAGAGAGAGAGAGAGAGAGAGAGAGAGAGAGAGAGAGATAGAGATCGGCAACACTTGAGAGAAGATCATTAGAAATAAAATAATTATTAGAAATAAAAGACATTACAAACTGTCTAAACTGTCTATTGATGTTCTTCTCTCTCTCTCTCTCTCTCTCTCTCTCTCTCTCGCTTTCTCTCTTCTCTTCTCACCGTGTGTGTGTGTGTGTGTGTGTGTGTGTGTGTGTGTGTGTGAGAGAGAGAGAGAGAGAGAGAGAGAGAGAGAGAGAGAGAGAGAGAGAATATTTTAATAGCTGTTACAAGCTAAACCATCACATCGACGACCCATGCCTGAAACACAAGCTGCGCGTTGAGTCTAGTGAGACCGCAGGGAAGTAGGTCCTGGCAACATGGCGGATCCGAGCTCGCGCTGGCGTCACTCGCTGCGATGGCTCGCAGAGCGGCACGCGTATAACGTTTTGATGTTTTCAAGGAAAGAATAAAAAAAAATGCTGATCCTGCACTGCCATTTTCTATTACGGACCCGTCTATGTAAATCTTGATATAATCAGTATACTTGTTTTCAATGCTTATGTTTACTACATTTTTCGAGATATTCGGAGATCGATTTTTGTTTAAATATGTATCATCAATATCAAAAGCAGGTTTAATATGCTCCCAGGGTGCTACTGGTGAAACAGGTGGCTTAGTGCCTATTTCTTTGTGTGTTTTAATTCTTTAGAATTGATTATATCGGTGGCATAGGAATTGATTGATTGTAAAAAGTGTATTGTTTTAGCTCTTTTAGCGGAGTCTAATCTAATTTCTTCCTTACAAAATGTATCAAAAAGCAAAAGACTTTACTATAAATTTAGCGTAAGAATGTTTCCTATTGTCATCTAGAGGAAGAACACCCGCTTCTTTATTGGATCCTAGATTGGAAGCGTGTTTTGGTACCCCAAAGTGCCAGTTTACAGCTTTGCAGTCTATGCTTTGAAGTTTGGATAATAGGTGCTTGGGGGCATTAAAGAAAACTTCTTGGGCATATATTAAACGAGATCGAACGAGTGAGTTTGCAAGGCATAAGTGCTTTAGTATCTGGACCCCAACGTTGTTTACTTAAATATTGGAGAAAATTTAATGCTTTTCCTGCTTTATCAAGTATATGATTTATATGTTGATTCCAGGTAAGTTTTGATGACGGATAAACACCTAGAAACTTAACACTTTGTACAAACTTGAGGGCAATTCCATTAATGCTGATAATAGGCATTTTTCTGGGTTATAACCTGAGTTAAAAAGACCAAGCTTGTTTGTTTGTTTGTTTTTCTAAAGACACTGATAAACCATTTTCTTTCATCAAATTAGTGATTTTATCTAATTTCTGTCGGTAAAATTTTTTTTGTATAGTTTAATGCTCTAATGGGTGTATTGCGTTTCATTGTTACCTTCATCCACATGCATATATCGCGTTCGTTCGTACTTCTGTTTAACGTCTGTTCACTTTGAGTGATATTAGACGTGAATGAAAGAAGAGAGTGCCTGACTGACTGAATGATTAAATGAATAAGCCTATGTGTTGTGTAAGCATGAATGTAGGCCTTTGTATGTGAGTGTGTGCGTGTATGTATCTGTATATGTGTTTAAACTGAACATTTAACAGATCAATCATCTTAAATACAACAGTAAGTGGGAAAAAATTAACATATAGCAAGAAAACAAAAATCATTCACTATCTTAAACAAAATGAAATAGCTCAAAACTATCTAAATAAAAACCCCAATCGGACTATGTATTAAGTATTCAGCAATTTCGATCATCAAAAAGAATGATTCGAAAGTAGATCTTGCAAGTTTTTTTTTCAGAAAAAGTATTGGATCGCAAAGATGTTGGTAAGAAAGTAGTCAACTTGTGACAATTGAACAGAATATGGTTCAGTGTTATCTCTTTACCACAAATACAGTTAGTATTCTTACTAAACTTTGTTTTTTTAAAGCATTTAGCTTTAATCGAATTATAAGGGAAGATATTTGTCTGGAATAATAAACTGGAAGATCAGTCGTTTTTCTTAATACAAGGTCTAATGGAAAGCTTCCCATTGGTTGGATGAAATCTCGGTAGGCGTATTTGTGGTAGTGTGGTTTTCGGGGTGTGGGGGTTGTTTGTTGTGGTAGTGGGGGTAAGTGGTTTTGGTGGGTGTGGTTGGGGGGGGTTGGATGTTGGTTTTGTGTGTGGGTGGTGGGATTTTGTTGCGTTGTTGTTTTGTGTGGTGCTGTAGTTGGGAGTTTGGTTGGGTTTGGGGGTTTAGGTGGGGTTGGTTTGTTAGGGTTTGGTGGTGTGGTGTTTTTGTTTGGTTGATGGTTTTGGGTGTTATGGGGGTGGTTTTTTGTGTTTGTATGTTGATTTGTTGGTGGTTGTCGTTGTGTTGGGGGTGGGGGTTATGTTGTGTTTAGGGGCGTGTTGTTGTGTTTTTAGTGTTTTTGGTGTGGGTTGGTTGTTTTGTGGGGTTGGTGTGGTTGTGTTTGGGTTTGTTGGTGGGGTGTGTGGTGTGGGGTGTGATTTGGAGGGGTGTTTTTTTTTGGGTTTTGTGGTGGTTGTTGTGAGGTTTGGGCTGGTGTTGTTGGGGTGGTTTTTGTTTGTGACCGTGGGGGATGGTGGCGTTGTGTGGGGTTTTTGGTGTTCGTTAGTTGTGTTTTTGTGGTGGTTTTTTGTTGTGTGGTTGTTTGTGTTTGTTGGGTTGTGTTGGTGGGGGTGGTTGTTTGGTGTTTGTTGGGTTTGGTTGTGTTGATGTGTGTTTTTTTTGCTTTGGGTTGTTGGTTGGTTGTGGTTGGGGTTGTGGTGGGGTTGGGGGGGGTGGGGGGGAAGTTTTTTGTATGTTATGGGGGGGTAGGTTTTGTTTTTTGTTTCGTTGTTTGGTGTGGTGTTTTGTGGGGTGATGGGAGGGGGTGGGATTTTGCGTTTGTGGTTTTGTTTGTGGGTTTGTGTGTGTGTGTGTGTGTGTGTGTGTGTGTGGTGTGTGTGTGTGTGTATGTGTGTGTGTGTGTGTGTGTGTGTGTGTGTGTGATTCTCAGCATGTTTAGGTGTGTGTGTGTGTGTGTGTGTAGAGAGAGAGAGAAAGAGATAGAG
>JADBJO010017833.1:20000-29493 GCA_016801955.1 Conus betulinus | reverse complement strand
GTGATTTCTATCGCACCAGTCTGAACATATTTCTGATCCACCCAGGGATGGATGCAGCTGGATCTGCAAGCAGCAGGAGGAGCATCGACATTGGGTATGTGTGTGCTGTTAAGGTTCCGGAGTGTCTTGAAAAAGCCAATATGAAAAAAAAAAAAAAAAATCATGTGGAACATGAATGCCAGGTAACATCGGATTGCCTGGGAAATGGATCCTATCTCTTCCTTTCCAGAAGTCAATGATTGCCTTGTGCTCTCTGTCTCTATAATGGTCTTTGTCTCTGTCTCTGATTCTCTCTCTCTCTCTCTCTCTCTCTCTCTCTCTCTCTCTCTCTTTCTCTCTCTACTCTGAAGGACTACATACTTACAGTAGCACCCGAAAGCAGCGCACACATTAACACCTTCTTCTTGCCTCAGGTTGTTAGGATCAAACAAATCCTTTTCTTTCTTTGCCTCAAGGGTAGCTTGCTCAACTAACAGCATATTTTCACAACAGCTTTCAACCGACGATAGTCTATGCCTACCTCCCCATCTCTCTCCTCTCTCGTCTCTCTCTCTCTCTCTCTCTCTCCTCTCTCTCTCTGTCTGTTTTATTTTCTCTTTCACTACTTAGCAACAGTTTCGTTGTGTTACTCCTTTTTGACGATTTTATTCTTTTTGATGATTTAAGGCCTTCCTAAGTCCTCCTCCACATGTCTTATGCCACCACGCACTTCAGTACATAAAATGATGATATCTCTACCACCCTCGATTCCTATTTCACGGTGCGTTTCTTCCATCTCCCAAGCGCTGTCCATATCCCCCCCCCCCCCCCCCCGCCCCCCTACACACACACACACACACACACACACACACACACACACACACACACCACACACACACACATCCCATCTCATCACGCCATCTTTGTCAGCCCCTGCATGACACGTGCTACTTCCTTGTTGGCTTCTTGAAATGAAATCGCATTACGTCATCTTGCATTCGCGTCCTTTCTTCTGACATAGCCCACCAAGTTCTTCCAGGTTTCTGATGCAGGAGGGATGGAACCCAATCCGTAAATCGCATGAAGCAATGGCATTTTAGGTGTGCTAAGTGTTCCCCTGAATGTCTTTGAAAAAGCTGGTGTGGACAAATCACGTGAAAGATGAATGCCGGATTGCTTCTGCCGAACTGTTTTCCAATCTCGTCTCATCCAGAAGTCATTCGTTGTGTAACCTTGTGGAATTGAATCAGCACGCGGTTTGTGCTTGAGAGAGAGAGAGAGAGAGAGAGAGAGAGAGATGGAGAGAGAGGAGAGAGAGTACTTCTTCATACTCAGACTGCATAGAAAGCATTAAAAAACATTTCTTAGTACGTAAAATTCAGATATCAAAGGACAATACATTAGCAGACACGCAAGAAGAGCCGAGAGAGAGAGAGAGAGAGAGAGGAGACGGACGAGAGAGAGAGAGAGGAGAGAGACGAGGGAGAGGAGAGAGAGAGAGGAGAGAGAGAGGGAGAGATGAGGAGAGAGAGAGGACGAGAGAGAGTAAGAGAGAGTAATTCTTCATATCAGACTGCATAGAAAAGCATTAAAAACATTTCTTAGTACATGCAATTACAGATATCAAAGGACAATACATTAACAAAAACGCGCAAAAAAAAGTTAATGAGCGTATAAGTTCAATGACAAACATAAAGATGAAACAATTAAATATTACCACTATTATTATTGTTGACAGTCCAGGAAGATGATTATTTACACGATTGAAAAAAACACGTATGATTCACAGCATGGCACAATATGCATGTGACACTTCGAAAAGAGTACCTTTAGCACTGTTGTCTTTTAACATGCATATATTCCACGCCATAGCCTATGCCAAAACGTACACACAAGACACCAAGACCAATAGACATGCGAATGTGTTCATAGCAGAATGACAGAATTACACATACCTGAGTCTTCTGTATTCATATTTCACAAAAGTAGTATTAATTGGAAGTTTTGATAATCATTCTGCACTGAAATCTGTTTTCACATCATATTGTTTACATGGTAGATCTTTAAAGATTATCATCCCTATGAATCCTTCAACAGTCAATAATTCTGTCTACTATATAAAGTTCAATCCGATGTGTTTGCTCCAATGGATCACTGAAAAAAAAAAAAACGTTACCTTCCAAAGTTAACTAATCATAGTCATCAGCTAAGAAGAAGAAGAAGAAGAAGAAGAAGAGGAGGAGGAGGAGGAGGAGGAGGAGGAGGAGGAAGAAAAGAAAAAAGAAAGAAAGAAAAAAAAAAAAAAAAGAAAGAAGAAGAAGAAGAAGAAACTTCTTTTGGTCCCATGCTCTCTTTCACACCCTCTCCCACTCTTTCTTTCCGTGGTTTAAAGTGTTCAATTGACAGATTTCATAACTGATTTCAAAGACTCCATCTGTGAGCAGAAACGCCAGTGGAAACAACCATGTAGACAGACACACACTGAAAACACCTCCAAGAATAACCCCGCCTCTCAACACACCGACAACACATGTCTTTTTAACCTGATCATGTTCAGCAACTAAACTCTCCCCCGTCCATACGAGTTCAGCGATCACGTGACTGAACATACACAGTGACCAAGAGAATTACGACCAGTTATGTTGAGAGGGGAAAATAAATCTGAACATGAACTGTCTGATAACCCGGATAATGCGAGTCCTTGTAGAAAAAAAACAACACAAGAAAGGGGAGAGCACTGCATCTGACAGAGAGAAAGTACAATCCCTTAAGGTACCCCCCCCCCCCCCCCCCCCCCCCCCCCTTTCCCCTAACGACATCCCCTCTCTCCTTCTTACTGTTTCCCCTTCCCTCATTCCCCATTCGTATTGTCACCAGAACTTGTTCTCTCTGCAGAGGTTGTCTAGAGGCGTGAGACAAATCAGTATGCAGCAGTGTGGGCTGAGAGGAAATTCATTGTGTTAGATGAGCTGATAATAGTTCCCGTTACTTCCGATCAAGCGAAGGAGGAATGCGAAATGAAACGCAGCTGAAAAGCAGAGAGAGAGAGAGAGAGACAGACAGACAGACAGACAGACAGACACAGACAGACAGACAGACAGACAGAAAAGCGAGGGAGAGAGATACAGACATATTGACAGACAAACAGACGGACAGATGCACGGACGGATAGACGGACAGACAGACAGACAGATACAGAGACGTCATGGATCAGAAACTGATGATTGCAGCACTTAACGATTCACTCTGCTCGGAAAGAGCCGGAATGGGATTGGGAGATCACAACACAGTTTACTGAAAATAGGATGATGACTGGATGTCTTTTATTGGCCACATAATAGGATGAATGTGACCCAAACATTTAATGTTCTGTCCCTTGATCAGCTCTCTCTCTCTCTCTCTCCTCTCTCTCTCTCTCTCTCTCTCTCTCTCTCTCTCTCTCTCTCTTTGTCTGCCAGTCTGCCAGTCTGTCTCTCTGTCTGTTTATCTATCTATCTATCTATCTATCTATCTATCTATCTATCTATCTGCCTGTTTGTCTGCCTGTCTGTCTGTACGTCTGTATATCTGTCTATCTATCTTTCTTTTGTTCTTTCTTTCCTTCTTTCTTCTTTTCATCTGTTTCTTCATCTACATGTATTTTCTATCTACATATCTATCTGTCTATCTATCTATCTGTCCGCCTGTCTGCATGTCCATCTATCTGTCTATCGATCTATGATCGATTGGATTTTCATTTGTCATTCATCAATTTGTATAATATTGTGTTTGCATGCTTCTCCATCTGAACAATATATATATTTTTTTACATACTCTCTCTCTCTCTCTCTCTCTCTCTCTCTCTCTCTCTCTCTCTCTCTACTCTCTCTCTCTCTCTCTCTCTCTCTCTCTCTCTCCACCAAAAAACGTGTAACTGTCTTTCTATTTGTGTTTGATCTGGTCTGAGACAAATCGAATGCCACGTCTGGGCACTGAAAACAGAGCTGATAAATTGATATGTGTTTCATGCCACAGTTTTGAGGTAGACGTCATTTCTTATTTACATGTATGAACAAAGTAAGTCTATTAGATTATCCTTCTTAAATGTCTGCGTCCGTGCGTGCAAGTGAGCGTGTGCGCGTATGTGTATGTGTGTGTGTGTGTGTGTGTGTGTGTGTGTGTGTGTGTGTGTGTGTGTGTGTGTCTGTGCATACGTGCACGAGCATGTGTATATATGTATGTGCGCGCGCGCGTGTATGTGTGTGTGTGTGTGTGTGTGTGTGTGTGTGTGTGTGTGTGTGTGTGTGTGTGTGGTGTGTGTGTGTCTGTGTGTGTGTGTCTGTGTCTGTGTGTGTGTGTCTGTGTGCGTGAGTATGTGTTTGCGTGCATGCGTGCGTTGCGCGTGCATGCGTGCGTGCATGCGTGTGTGTGTGTGTGTGTGTGTGTGTGTGTGTGTGTGGTGTGTGTGTGTGTGTGTGTGTGGGTGTGTGTGAGTGAGTGAGTGATCTGTCTGTCTGTCTGTCTGTCTGTCTGCTGTCTGTCTATCTGTGCACACTCGCCTGCATGCACGTGAGCACCCCACGTGTGTGCAAGCGTGTTCACGTCCATGGCAGAATATTACATATATGACATTTCTCTTAATTTATTTGTGTTAAAAAAAAATTAAAAAAAAAAAAAAAAGGTTTAAGTACATTAGTTCATTAACCGTTTATGGGTCACGAATAATGCTCGATCTTTTTTTTTTTAGTTTACCGTTATAGCCGTTACTAAGGGCTGTATACGGTTTTTCTTCTTCATGAAATATATCCGAAAGTACTTAGCCGATCTTTGTGAAAATTAGCAGGTATGTTCATTAAGGGCACGGATGATGCCATGTTTTAGTTCACCCCGTTATAGCTGTTACTAACGGCTGTAACGGCCTGTAACGGTGTTCCTCCTTTATGGAATATCTCAGAAAGTACTTGGCCGAGCTTTCTGAAAATATGTAGGTATGTTCATTACGGGTCACGAATACTGAAAAATGTTTTAGTTTACCGTTACATCCGTTACTAACGGCTGAAATGGACTGTAACAGTTTTTCTTCTTCATGGAATATCTCCGAAAGTATTTGGCTGATCTTTGTGAAAATTAGCAGGTAATGTCATTATGGGTCACGGATAATGCCTAATGTTTTAGTTAACCCCGTTATAGCCGTTACTAATAGCTGTAACGGCCTGTAACGGTTTTCCTTCTTTATGGAATATCTCAGAAAGTACTTGGCCGATCTTTCTGAAAATGTGTAGGTATGTTCATTATGAGTCACGAATAATGCCCCGATGTTTTAGTTTACCGTTATATCCGTTACTAACGGATGTAACGGCCTGTAACGGTTTTCTTCTTTATGGATATATCTCAGAAAGCACATGGCCGATCTTTCTGAAAATGTGTAGGTATGGTCATTATGGTTCACGGATCATGCCCGATGTTTTGGTTTACGGTTATATTCGTTACTAATGGCTATAACGATCCATAACGTTTTTTTTAATGGAATATCTCAGAAAGTACGTGGCCAATCTTTCTGAAAATTTGTAGGTATGTTCATTTATGGGTAACGGATGATGCCCCATGTTTTTACTGTTATAGCTGTTACTAACGGCTATAACGGCCCCTAACGTTTTTTCTTCTTCATGGAATATCTCAGGAAGTACGCGGCCGATATTTCTGAAAATCTGTAGGTATGTTCATTATGGGTCACGGATGATGTCCGATGTTTAAGTTTACCGTTATAGCTTTTACTAATGGCCCATAAGGGTTTTCTTCTTGATGGAAAATCTCAGAAAGTTCTTGGCCGATCTTTCTTAAAATTTGTAAGTATGTTCATTGTATGTCACAGATCATGGCTGATGTTTACCAGGGTAGCCATTTCTAACGGTTACACCAGCCCAAGACGGTGTTTCCTCTTTATGGATATATCACGCGTATTCAGGATAAAAGTGGGAGTGCGTTTATATGCTTTGCGTCTTTTTTTTTAATCCACGCCAAACAAAACCAGCTTTTTTTTTTTACATAATTTGTTTTCCAATTGCATATTGTAATGATATGGCTGATGATTATATCAACGAAAATGTGTTTTTTCCCTTTAACTTTAGTCCAAACAATAAGGTGCAACGAGACAATCCTCGAATCTTTTTTTTTTTTTCATTAGTCTCTCTTCATCATTGCAGAAACTGCAGACTGGAGGATGTCTCCATTTGCTTAGCAGAAAGAATCTGTGCGCAGGCCAAAGTCTGTCAATGAGTCTAGACTGACACCGTGGCAGCGCCAAGTCGCCAGTAGTCTGCAGTCAATGAGAAAAAAATGTCCCGTTCCAGCTTAAGTCTTGATGTAAGATATTCTATTTGGGGCTGCATCTGGAAGAGAGATGTGTATCTTTTCACTTACATATTACAGTTTGTACTGAAGTTTTGGGATCTGTGCCTTTCTGTAGCACCAACATTACAACATTCAACTGAACTTTGAACCGAATTTGAAACATTACTGGTGCTTATTACTGTCCGGAATTCAGAGTATGGTCACCTTAATTCTTCAAGTCGCCAGGGTTTTCTGGTGGTTTTTGTTTTGTTTGTTTATTTTGTTTTGTTTTGTTTTGTTTTTTGTTTTGTTTTGTGTTTGTTTTGCCCCAGCAGGCGGATTCGAAAACACATGTTTTGTTCACGGAATTCTTTGACATCAATCATTTAATCCATTAGAATATTACCAGTGTAAAGAATGCATTCTCATGAACACAAATCTTGAGTCTGACGGACAGAGTTCACAGCGAGCATTTTGCGATGTTTAAATACATGTTCCCGCAAGACTTTATCCATACTTCTGATTACTACACGCGCGTGCTTTGCTCCAAGCTTCGACATTATAACGACCCAGGGCACGTTTCTGTAGGTCTTCCTCCCCCAGGACAGTAGAGCTACAATACCTTCAGCCAGCTTCTTTTCATTGAATGGCAGAAATCCTAACATCCGACATTGGCCTAACCAGGGGCAAGATATGGATTGCAGACTGCAGACTTTTTGATTTTACTGCGTTTGCATTCCATTAAACACACCTGTTCCCTTCCATTCTGCTGTTAAACATTAACCATGTGCATCACGTCGATTAATTACTCTCTCTCTCTCTCTCTCTCTCTCTCCTCTCTCTCTCTCTCTCTCTCTCTGTCTGTCTGTCTGTCTGTCTGTCTGTCTCTCTCTCTCTCTCTCTCTCTCTCTCTCTCTCTCTCTCTCTCTCTTCTGCTCCTGTCTGTCTGTCTCTGACTGTCTGTCTCTCTCTCTCTCTCTCTCTCCTCTCTCTCTCTCTCCTCCCCCTCTCTCTCTCTCTCTGTGCCTTTCTGTCTGTCTGTCTGTCTGTCTGCCTCTGTCTCCTCTCTCTCTCTGTCTCTCGTCTCTCTCTCTCTCTCTCTCTCTCTCTCTCTCTCTCTCTCTCTCTCTCTCTCTCTCTCTCTTCTATTCCAACCATTTGTGGAACATTGACACATTCTAAGTTTGACGTCTTTTACACTAGGTAAACATATGACACCGTCTCCCAGTCGATACATCTGTACTAAGTCCCCGATGCTGATCTTCCTCTTCTCTCTGTGTGTACACCTTTCTGTGTGTACACCTTAACGACTGGAAATCACCCCGGGTGGAACCGAGAAGCTCTGAAATGTTGACATGTCTGCAGTCACCCCTCAGAATGGCTGCCGTCATGGAGAACACGTCCAACTGCTTAAAGCCCATTCGACTGTTGTGGGCTACATTGGTGGCTGATTCAGTGGTTGGAGAGAGACTGTGAGGCGGGAGAGAGAGAGAGAGAGAGAGAGAGAGAGAGAGAGAGAGTGTGTGTGTGTGTGTGTGTGTGTGTGTACGCGCGCGTGCGCGCGCGCGCGCGCGCGCGCGCGTGTGTGTGTGTATATATATATGTGTGTGTGTGTGTGTGTGTGTGTGTGTGTGTGTGTGTGTGTGTGTGTGTGTGTACGTGCGTGCGTGCGCGCGCGAGTGCGTGCGTGTGTGCGTGCGTGCGTGTGTGTGTGTGTGTGTGTGTGTGTGTTGTGTGTGTGGTGTGTGTGTGTGTGTGTGTGTGCGCGCGCGACTTTAATTTAATGTCTCTTCACCCTCCAGTAGCATTAGACAAAAAATAAATAAATAAATAAATGCATGTGAGAGAATCTTTTAAGCGTTGAGTGTTTTTTGAGTAAATGTAACATCAATGCCATACTTAAGTTTTGGATTCTACAAACACAAATGATCTCAACATTACCAACAACTATCAAAGAAAAATACCAGCAGAACTAGAACGCAAAGTTTCTGAAAACAACTTAAGAAGATCAAAGTCATTTACTTTTTCTGTAATGTTATCGGATTTTGATGGTTGAGCGCAGTGCCTCCTTTTTTGAGCATTTGAGCTTTGATGGCAGGACAGTGCAGAAGCAGATGATTCGTAGAAATTTGACCCCTACAAACACATATAATACCTTTACAAAATTCTGTTTTGAGGGCATTTAGACGAATCTTAAACATCAAAGACGTAATTGATCTGGATTTGATTTGACTAAAACTCTTAATTATTGTATCCGAATGCAGTGTGTCACAAGCTTTTACACAATTATGCGAATTATGTATATCTAAGGTCTTCAATTTGTCAACAAAATGATCCTTTGCTAACTTGTCAACGTATGTATAATATTCATGTAGATCTAGCTTAACATTACGTTTAATTGTCCCTGCAGCGTTGCGTGCAGCACTCTTGGCTGCTTCATCTACCTGTTCATTAGAGAGAATTCCACAGTGAGATGGAAGCCAATAAAAAGTAACACTGATGTCTTTGCTCGCTAAGTGATGTATTAAGTGCTTGATTTCGTGTATCATTTCAGCCCGTGTCTTGGTATTCTGACCTTTGATGGCATAAAATACTGATTTTGAATCCACACAAAATAATATTTTGCATGCATTTACAGGTAACTCTTTAATGTGATGTAACGCCCTTAAAATGGCTATTGATTCAGCAGTGAAAATGGAATATGTCTACCAATGTTATAACGTTTTGATGTTTTCAAGGAAGGACTAAAAAAAAAAATGCTGATCCTGCACTGCCATTTTCTATTACGGACCCGTCTGTGTAAATCTTGATATAATCAGTATACTTGTTTTCAATGCTTATGTTACTACTACATTTTTCGAGATATTCGGAGATCGATTTTTGTTTAAATGTGTATCATCAATATCAAAAGCAGGTTTAATATGCTCCCAGGGTGCTACTGGTGAAAACAGGTGGCTTAGTGCCTATTTCTTTGTGTTTTAATTCTTTAGAATTGATTACATCAGTGGCATAGGAATTGATTGATTGTAAAGAGTGTATTGTTTTAGCTCTTTTAGCGGAGTCTAATCTAATTTCTTCCTTACAAAATATATCAAAAGCAAAAGACTTTACTATAAATTTAGCGTAAGAATTTTTCCTATTGTCATCTAGAGGAAGAACACCCGCTTCTTTATAGGATCCTAGATTGGAAGCGTGCATTGGTACC
>JADBJO010017833.1:5000-15000 GCA_016801955.1 Conus betulinus | reverse complement strand
GAGGTCGAAACGCGTTGTGTGTTTGTCTTGTGACTCGTTTGTCCACGTTCTCTGGGCGGTTCGCTGACATTTATTTAAGATTTATTTAGATTTCCGCCTGCAGTCGTTTCACTTTGCAACTAGACCAAAAGAAATAAATAAAGAAGAAGAACAGAACAGAATAGACAAAAACAGGAGGGGGGGGGGGGGGGGGGGGGGGGGGGGGAATAAAAAAAAGAAAGAAAAAAAGTAGAGATTTCCGAAGCAGAAAAAAAAAGAGAGTTGACTCAGAATGCAGCAACACAATAACATGATGATCGTCGTCGCTCTGTAGAAACCAGACAAGATAACGGCAGAGGCCCTTGAAGCCACTGTCATTGAGCTTGGGATTTCCACAGATGTCCACTTTCATCTACCGCACTGTCTAAACAGTAATCCCCTCTCCCTCACACACAACGCGCGAGCCAAACCACCAGAGGGATGACGTCTAAAATCTACAGTTGAACACTGCCCATACCTCTCTTGCCCCGGATCCGCCCTGGAGGATTTTCTCTAAAAGAAAAGTTCGATCGAAAAGGAATACAGACTTCTGAAACATTTGATCAGAGAAGATCTGGACATACGATGAACGTTTACATACCACTTGATGAGAATTATACGTGTTGGTAAAAGAAGGTCTATAACCATTTCAACCACTGTACTGTCAATGGTGAGAAAAGGTCTTTCAACTAGGAAAGATGGGGGGGCTGGGGTGAAGGGGGGGGGGGGGGGGGGGAGGGGGGGGATGTAATAGGGACTTTGCTGCGTTAAATGTATGTTCCACATTGCACAATTTTCAATGTTCATGGTGTTTGTAGTCAAGCTGACCATAAGGCGCTACGTAAAAGGTTGTCCATTCATATTAGTGAAATCTTCGCGCATACGCACACGCCCACGCGCGCGCGAGCACACACACACCACACACACACACACACACACACACACACACACACACGCATATACACGCGCGCGCGCGCGCACACACACGAACGCACGCACACACGTACTCACACACACACACACACACACACACACACACACACACACACACACACATACGCAAACACACACACACAAACACACACATGCATGCAGCACGCACATATGCACAAGGGGAGCAGAGGAGAGAGAGAGCAGATAGAGAGAAGAGAGAGAGAGAGAGAGAGAGAGAGAGAGAGAGAGAGAGAGAGAGAGGAGAGAGAGAGAGAGTCTGTCTGTCTGTCTGTCTGTCTGTGTGTTATAGCGCGTGTGCACTCGCGCTTGCTCCCGTTTTTGCATATGCTTGAGCATATTAGTCTCAGTCAGTGCGTTTTGGAGCAGCTTGGCTCTTGAGCGTGTGCAATCACCAGAGCAGAGCTGAAAGCAGATTCCTGTCTTTAATTCTCCTCTGTTTCCACTCCCCTTCATTGGCACGTGTGTGTGTGTGTGTGCGTGTGTGTGGGGGGGGGGGGGGGGGGGGGGGGGAGAGGGTGAAGGAGGGGGCAGGGGAGGGTGTCAAAAAGTCAGATCAAACATCTCGGGTTTTTGTCTTGTTGCCGGTCTGTTTCATTTCGAAATCCTTTCAGATCGACTTCGCACGTGCAGGCGTGTCTGTGTGTGTATGTGTGCGCTTGTGCGTGCGTTTGTGTGTGTGTGTGTGTGTGTGTGTGTGTGAAACTCTTATTCATCCCTTAATACCCTCTCTCTCTCTCTCTCTCTCTCTCTCTCTCTCTCTCTCTCCCCTCAAAGTGTGTATCTGTCTGTGCGTTTGAGCGTCCATTTGAATGCCTATTTGTGTGAGTGTGTGTGTGGGGGGAGGGGGGGCATGTGCGTGTGCGCGTGCGTGATTGCGTGTGTGTGTGTGTGTGTGTGTGTGTGTGTGTGTGTGTGTGTGTGTGTTGCGTGCGCGTGCGCGCGCGTGCTGTGTGAGTGTATGTGTATGTGTGTGTGTGTGGTGTGTGTGTGTGTGTGTGTGTGTGTGTGTGTGTGTGTGAGAGAGAGAGAGAGAGAGAGAGAGAGAGAGAGAGAGAGAGAGAGAGAGAGAGAGAGAGAATCTGTGTCTGCGCTTAATCTGTCTATCAGTCCATCTGTGCCCGTTTGTTCGTTTGGCTGATTGTGTGATAGCTAGTTTGTTTGCTTGTCTTTTTTTTTTTTTTTTTTTTCAGTTCGACTTTCTATGCATGGATGCAGACTTTGTCTGGAAGCTCAACGTTATTGTCATTTTCTGTGGCAGTTGCTTTAGGACATCCAACAACAATAAGATTCTAACCATTTTATAACATGGCCTGAGCTCCTAAGAGTCCATAGGGGCCTTTAGCTGATAACAATGTAAAGAACAAATGTATAAACAGACAGACCGACAGATAGATGGATGGATGGATTTATTGACACATACATACATACATACATACATACATGCGTACATACATGCGTACATACATACGTACATACGTACATGCACATACATGCATGCATGCATGCATACATACATACATACATACATACATACATACATACATGCGTACATACATACATACATGCATGAATGCATGCATGCATGCATACATACATACATACATACATACATACACACGTGCGTACGTAGGTACCCTCATACATACATACATACATACATACATACATACATACATACATACATACATACATACATCCATACATACATACATACAAAAGGGAAACAGAAATAACATCAAAAACAAAAAGAATGAAAGAGAGCTGGGTTCATTGAACGGAGTTTCATCCTCTTTGAGTCTATCAAAATCCTGGACGTACACTTCGGAGATTAGCATCCTTCACAAAACGTCATCGCCAGGGCACACTATGTCATCAAAGACAGTGCAGAAGGCAGCCGTCTCTCTCTCTCTCTCTCTCTCTCTCTCCTCTCTCTCTCTCTCTCTCTCTCTCTCTCTCTCTCCAGAACAAAAGCAAAGACATAATCGTTGTGACTTCCATTTGCAAAAGAGACACTCTCTTTCAGTGTTTGTGACCCTTCGTGATCTGCCCGGAAATGACATCAGTTTGGATTTTGCCTCCATGTTCACATACATCTATACAGTGAGATGAAGCAGAGGTTTGGGATACCTGAATCCTGATCATACGTTTTCTGTAAGGGATTTTCTCCCTTTGAATCTCAGCGGGAGTATGTCCGTTTGTTTTCTCCTTGGAATTCTTCTTCTCTGTCTTGTGAATCCCCACCAGGTATGGTTGCTTATTCTGCAAGTCATTCTCCTTTTCATTCTTTTGAACCTCACTGGCAGTTCTCCTGTTTGTTTTCTGCGAGGTATTCTACTTTTTTTTTTTTTTAAATTTCACTGGCATTGTACCTTTTTTTTCTGTAAAGAATTCTTCTCTTTATTATGAATCTCACTTGGACGATGCGTGTTTATTTTACAATGTGTCTTTGTTCTGCAATGAACTCTACTTCTCTTTCTCTTTCAATCTCATGCAGCACATGCTCGTTTGCAGCAAGAAATTCTTCTCCTCTTTATTTCTGCTTTTTAAATATATAGTTCTTGAAGGGAGGAAGAAAAGGAGAAATTCATACCTGGATATCTAGAGGCTGGGGGGGGGGGGGGGGGGGGGGGGGGGGGGTCTGCACTAGCGGCAAACTTGTACTAACAGACATGTCAAGTGAGCAAAGATTTTATCCCTACTCAACACCACCACCACCACTTCTTCTCCATCTCCCACAAAAGAGAGACAGACAGAGTGAAGGGGGTGGGAGACAGACAGACAGACAGACAGACAGACAGAGCGAGAGAGAGAGAGAGAGAGAGAGGCGAGGAGAGAAAGCGAGAGAGAGAGGGAATAAAGAGGAGGAGAAAGACAGACAGACTGACAGAAATAAAACAGACAGAGAGTGTGTATTTGCATGTTGCACACAGATGTGTGTATGTGCGCGCGGGTGCGCATGTGGTGAGAAGTGTGTGGGAGTGTGTGTGTGTGTGTGTGTGTGTGTGTGTGAGAGAGAGAGAGAGGAGAGAGAGAGAGAGAGGAGAGAGAGGGAGGAGAGAGAGAGATGAGAGAGAGAGGAGAGAGAGAGAATGCGCGTGTGTGCGGTGTGTGAATGCGCGCGCGCGCGCGTGTGTTTGTGTGTGTGTGTGTGTGTGTGTGTTGTGTGTGTGTGTGTGTTGTGCGTGCGTGTGTGCGTGCGTGCGTGTGTGCGTGTGTGTGTGTGTGTTATTTTGTGTGCGTTATTTTGTGTGTGCATTAATGCACATGCTCGCTTGTTCACACGTGCTTGCCCATTTTAGCATGTGCTTGAGCGCATTAGTATCAGTGAGTGCATTTTGGAGCAGCTTGGCTCATGAGTATGTGTGATCATCGAGCAGAGTGGACACCACAACCTGCTGTCATTAACCCCCCCTCTGTTTCCACTTTATTGCAGCGTGGTGGTGGGGTTGGGGAAGGTTGAAAACTCAGATCAACCACCTGCGTGTTTTTGTCTTTCTGCTGCTTTTTTTTTTTTTTCTGAAAATCATTTGAGATTAAAATAAAATATTTTACTACTCTCCCTCTCTCTCTCTCTCTCTCTCTCTCTCTCTCTCTCTCTTGCTCTAAGGACCATGTGTATAAAACACCAAAGACAAAATGAAACAAGACACATGCTGTGCGAGACGACACACATGCTGGTTTTTCACTGTGAATGTCACATTGAACCTAAACACAGGACGGAAATGGGTTTGGAAAACATCTGCAAATCAGCCAACAGCCTGGCGCGTACTTACTACACACATTAGACAGAATTATCCCACCTCCCCTTTCTCCCCTTGAAGAAATGCTAAATAAAATACAGGTTTCTGACAACGTATCAACACCACCCCCATGCTCCCCAACCCCACCCCTCCCTGTCTTCCAATCCTCCTACCACATCCCCCCCCCCTACCCCCCCCCCCTATACCCCCCCCCGTCCCCCCCCCCCCCCCCTCCCCCCCTCCCCCCCACACACACACACACACACACTTAGGGTGTTGACCAGACAGTAAATTCGACTTGCATCAAACTTCACATAGACTATTCTTTGCATGGAGTGATTTCAATTCCAACTGTTAAATTGTAGTCTGAAAAAAAACATGTTGCCAGGGGGTTTCTCCCAAAATCCTTCCACATGACAAAACTGAGCTTAAAATGTGCCCGTCACTGGACCTTAACCTGAAAAAAAAAAAGCGACACCAGTTTCCCTCCCCCACCCCACCCCTCTTTTTTTTCCTACAAAAACATTTTGTTTCTATATCCGCCCGTGGATATAGTAAGGTAAAGCAGGGTAACAGACAGAACAAAAAAAAATCTTAAGCAAAATGAAATAAAACAACAGCCTGAACTGACAAAATAACTTCCAGCAATGGCCTGTGTTGACTGGTGAGGGATGCGTTGGTTTTCAACCAGGGGCCGTAACCTCAGGGAGCATTATGGGATCGTGGGGGGGTGGGGGTGGGTGGGGGGCGAATCAGGACACGGGGGAGTCCCCACAGCTGGTGAGCAGATCGACACCATGGCCTCCCCAGCGTCAGCCAGCCCAGCCAAGCCTTAGGGGCATGATTCAGTTCATACTGACTGCACAGACACCACTGCACTAGCGGTTAAACTTACGCCGAAGAGGACACGTCTAGAGTGCAAATACTTCATCCCCCCCCAGTCACTGCCACCACCACCATCCCCGCCACAACCATCTCTTCTGCATGATAGAGAGAGAGAGAGAGAGAGAGAGAGAGAGAGAGAGAGAGAGAGAGAGAGAGAGCTGCGATAGAAAGAATAGGAAAATAAACTGAATCAATTGGGTCAGGTTGTGTCCTTAGGTCTATTTTCCTTTCCTTTCTTCCTGATATCTTGGCACAATATCAATCTCGCCCTTTCTTCACATCTTACGTTCCCAACGGAGAGGTGAAAAAATGTAAAACATATTCAGATTGAAAACAACAACACAACAACAAAAAAGTATACAATGAATAGATAGGGTTGTCCACATGCATCAATAGTTAAAACACACAAATCATAACACGGATGCGGTTTGTTGAAGATGCCCTCAAGCTTGTTTTGAAAAGCAAAAATCTCTCTCTCTCTCTCTCTCTCTCTCTCTCCTCTCTCTCTCTCTCTCTCTCTCTCTCTCTCTCAAATTTCCTCAGAAAAAAGTAGAAAAAAGAATATGAATGAAAAAGAAAGTAAATACATGAATGAGGTGGTACTTACATAAATAGATGAAAAACTAAAGGAATAAGAAAAAAAATGAATATGTAAATTGATGAGTAAATATATATGTAAATAAATTTAAAAAAATGAACATTGAAAAAAGTTTATTTCTGCGGAATCACACTTGTAGATAGTTGGAACTAAGCAGCCTGAGATGATTTATGGTTACACATTCATGTTCACAATAGTATTTATGAATTATTACGTTTTTTTGTGTTGTTTGTTTGTTTGTTTGTGTTTTTTAAACCATTTTACCAGTGATTCCCCCTGGAAGACCACAGCTCATGAAGGAAAGTGGTGCCAAGTGACTCCAATCACCTGTGGGTGTCCTTTTCCTTTCCATACGCATGGTGCCAAGTGGTTTAACTCTCTCTGAGGAAAGTACTCAATTTTCGGCTTTAATCGCCTTCGTCAGGGGGTAACAGACTGTGGCAGTAAAACGCTCGCATTCTCCACCCTAAGATCCTGAACACGAATCACGAACGTACGCAGCAGGCACCTTAATAAAAATGTTTAACTTTAAAATAAAACGTTGAATTCGACGTTCGGAGAAAAAGCAAAAGAAAAACTTCCACCAGGTGCCTGTTCCATAGGGGGTGGAGGAAAAGGAGACCATGCACGAGAACCATAATTGTTCTGAGTTGTGTACATGCTCACAAAACAACCCAAACGCACGAGCGCCTGCATAGACCACACACACACACACACACACACACACACACACACACACACACACACACACACACACACACACACACAGGACGGGGCAATGATACGAATATTGTCGAACATTGTAGTTAAAGGGGGGGGGGGGGAGGGAAATTGGAACGTTGGGGGGTTAAAGGGGGGGGGGGGGGGGGGGGGAGGGGGGGGGGGGGGGCGAGAGGTGGGGGGGGTTGGGGGGGGACGAAAGAAGAGAGCGAGACAAACAGATAGACAGAGAGGCAGAGAGAGAGAGAGAGAGAGAGAGAGAGAGAGAGAGAGAGAGGGGGGGGGGGGGAGGGACAGATAGACATCTACACAGACAGACAGGCAGGCAGACAGACAGACGGAAACAGAAATATAGGGATAGGCAGAAAGATACAGAAAGGAAGTAGGGGGTTTCTAGGATATATAATTAGACCTAGGGGGAGTTTAGAGGGGAAGGAGAGAAAGAATGCAGAAATGTAGAGGGGAATGGGGGGATGGGGGGGGGGGGGGAAGAGGAAGGAGGGACAGTGCTGGGGTGGGATAGTGGATGGGTATGTTGGAGAGGGAGGGGAGAGGTTTAAAGGAGGATAGGAGAGGGTAGGGGAGTAGGGAAATAAATGGGGGAGGGAGAAAAAGGGATGGGGAAGGGGTGGGGGGGAGCGGAGATCGGTTGCAACGATGGAGAAATAGAGGGCAGAAACGTCGAGGAGGAGGAGAAAGGATGGGGAGAAAAGCGTGCTGATAGACTATATATTGCCTACATGATTTCCAGCTTCATGTATATCATATACATACTCAAATCCCACCATCTGTCAAACATTGCTATATAATGCATATAAATACACACCAATTACATAAGTATAACACACACTTATGTATGCGCTCACAAATAATGACGCACGCACTCCCCCCCCCCCCCCCCCCACCACACCCACACACACACACACACACACACAATCGCGTGCGCCCACCTACACACACACACACGTACTTGTGCACACACACACACACACACACACACACACACACACACACACACACACACACACACACACACGCACGCACGCACGCACAAACAGATCTGCCTGACAGCATGAGATATAATGAGAGATAGGGAAAATATGCACATAGACTGTTAACCAAAAAGAAGTAGAGTGACTATAGTGTGTTGAGACCAAAAGACAACTTTTTTCCTCTCCACACTTTCGTTTTGTTAAATACTATACCTTTCGCTGGCTGCTTTGGGGGTGCTGTTGGATTCTTTTTCAAACCCTTGGCAGTCGGAACACCACAGAATTATGGACTGTGGTGCGTCTCTATCTGACGCCAAGAGCACAGACACAATCAGCCGTGTCTCCCTGATGAGTCCGACCGAGAGGGATTGCGATAGTTTCCTCATGCAGCTAGTGAAGGGTTTTAATATTCATGATATACATTTTCCCATTTACTTCATCTTCAATTTTTTGTTATTCTCCTCTCAATTTCAAATCTTTGCCAAGTCATTATTATAATGATGGAAGAATTGTTAACCTGCACTTGTTTTCCCCACTACTAATTGTTCAGATTATATATATATATATATACACACACACACACACACATATCTGTGTGTGTGTGTGTGTATGAACTTTATCTCCAAACGCTCACCTTGGACGAAAACAAGCTTAACACATAAGCTTGTCACCTCATCTGAATTATTACAGTCTACCCTATTTCTTCCTTCATTCTCCCCATCAGTTTATTTCAGTGTTCGTACTCTTTGAAGCGGTTAACGAGTGCAGCCAAAAAAAAAAATAAATAATCAAGGAAATGACCATAAAACCAAACAACCCTGAATTGATAAAATGACTTCCTGCAAGGGCCTATGTTGATCTGGCGAGGGGGGTGCATTGGTTCATCCAGGGGCTGTAACCTCAGGGAGCATTATGAGATCAGGGGTGGATCAGCAGGGAGTTCACACAGCTTTTGAAACAGATCGACACCATGGCCTTCCCAGTGTCAGCTAATCATAGGGCTGATTAAGTTCGCACTGAATGCTCGGAAACCACTGCACCAATGGCAAACTTAAGAGTTAGAAACACAGTTAGAGAACAAACAGTTTATCCTCAACCTCTTCACACACACAGGGAGAGAGAGAGAGAGAGAAGCGGAAGTGGGAGTTTATTCAGTGTAGGCCGTGGCCCATTCTGAAGGGGATACAATGCCTTGGCAATACCCTTCTGAATACACAATGAATAATTAATTAATTGTGTAACATAACATGACAGCTGAGCACTAATCCATCCTGCAACACCACTTTAACTGAGTAATACAGTGCGTCTTTGAAACACTTTGTGAAAACATATGCAAACACTCTTAAATGTTATTTCATTTTCGATTTGCAATGAGCAGGACATTACACATGGGTTTTCGAGGCATTTTGGGGGTTATAGAATCATTCAACAGATCTTGGAAGGCAGAACAGCACAACAACAAAAAAATGTTGTTCATCTTCCTTTGGCAGTCTTACACAGTAGGCACATCCTAGCATCGTCATCAGCATTGGTATACAGATATTCTGTGTACATATGTCAGCTTTCCTGAATCTCATCTTTGTCATAGAACTCTCTAAGTGTCTGTCAATATCAAGCAAAAGATGTGGCTTCAGTTTCTAGAGACGACTTCAATGTTCTATTTGAAAAAAAAAAAAGCAAAAAAAAAAAAAAAAAACCTGTCTCTGTTTTGAATGTGTTCCTTCCATTTTTGCAATATATGTTATCGATCAGCCTCTGACAAAGTTCGTTTTAAAGACTTTGATATTTCAACACCTCGATTAATCCAACAAACCTGAACCCGTTTTGATACAAAAAATAATCGCGAATGTCAAATGCCCAACATTTCTTATCGCGTAATTCAAAATTAAGCAACATTTGTACACCTTTATGTGGTAATCTTTCCTCATTCATTCGCACAATTTTCAACCAATAACAATACATTGCAAATATGAGTTGATATACAAAAGATATCGGCCTGAATCACCATATACAAGATCAATTGGCGTTCTAGGCTGCACCCCAAGAATGCTTTTACAAGTAAACAAGTGAACTTTTTGTATTTTCGATAACAG
>JADBJO010017832.1:0-30000 GCA_016801955.1 Conus betulinus | reverse complement strand
TCAAAAGCAGTTAAAATATTCTCATTATAACTGCTCCTCATTGTAACTGCTGTCTTCACCTAAGGCAAGGCAAAGTGGTTGGATGCAGGTAGGTGGAAACAGGAAGGCACCCTAGTGTTAAGCTGGAAAAGGGAGTGAAGTGAGGAATGCAGATTTAATCAATGAAGCCAGCAGTATTTCTAATATTCAGGATCTGTATGGTACATTCAATCTGACATTTAACAGATCAATTGATTATGTCAACATCAATAATTTACTATCATATTAATTCACTTTGCAACTAGATCATATTAATGAATCAATTTTTGCATTTAACAGATCAACTGATTATGTCAACGTTAATATTTTACTATCATATTAATGAATCAGGTTTTGATCTGTCAGTCAAATATCTGACAACTGACTGACTCACAGACACATTAACGGACAGTTTGATTGGTCGATTGATCATTTGCTTCTTTATAGCATGGATGACCATTTGGGCAACTGACTGACAAAATGTAAGCATCCATCCACTGATTCATAAGTTACCAGTGACTGACAAATCAGTCAAGCCAACTCAGCCACACAGCTGAATATATTGTCTTATCCATCTCGTTCAAAAATGCAATCTGAAGTACATATACATTTGCCAGTGCTGTCACAGCAAACAGGTAAATCTCAGCTGCAATAATATTTCAATACCTCATACAAAAATAGTATGCCACAGCTCATGCCTATCCAGATCGACAAATGAGTGATTGTGTACCTTTATGATGGTGCTGGCTCATTCAAACTGAACCATCTCATACAGAATGACAGACAAAAGAAATAATTACCGGGGTTGTCAAAGCGAGCGGGTATATTCTCTGTGCGATAGTATTGGTGTGTCTGGGCTCCAACTGGGACTCCCCCTGAGCCCATCTCCTGCTGGCCTGCGGCTGTCTGCTGCAACAAGTTTCACACTTTCTTGTTAGTTAACGTGGTTCTAATTCATCCTCACTATGATTTTCCAAGATGGTTCACATCTTACGCCCTGTAACTGAACAGTGAGCATTCCTCACGTGTACACAAGCAGTTAACCCTTCGGTTCAAATGTACAGTTGAAGTAAGTAAGATGTTAAAATGCACACAGTTCCCTGAATCAGGAACCTCAACAGAATTAGGTGCAGCGGAAGTAACAGAAGAGAAAGGGGTGGTATGTGGTAGTAGCATCACTGATGACAGAGAAAGCAATAATAGAAGTTAAACAGAGATAACAATAGGAGATAAAGAACACACACACACACACACACACACACACACACAATTATATATACTCATATCCAACCGTCTGTCTGTACCTTCAGTGCTATAATATTTGCAAATATAGATATATTCCTGCATCAGAAAAAAGTGCGTGCACAATTTACATATTAAAAAAAAGCTTATAAATAAAGTTAAAAGCTCAACCAAAGTACAATATTTGTCTTAGCTTCTGACTATATTTGCAGGATTGAGCAGACTCGCTTCAATGCATTCATTTTTTTTTTTTAAGCTATGCTTAATTAGACTCAGTACTGATACTACCAACTATCCTTTCTAAACCCCTTATGTCCCCACTGCACACCACATTCCTCTTTAAAAGGACAGGTCTTCTACCTTTCAAATGTCATGGTTGCTAAATTAGTTGACTGCCTATGAAACATAAGCACCAATTTTACTGCAGTTGCTGCCATAGAACATTTATATCAGGTATAACGTCATGGATTTTCTATCCCTCCCTCCCCAACTCTCTCAACCCCCACCCCATGTCCTCCTACCCCCTTGATCATGATCGGGGCAGCTGTTACCTGCCAATTGTCGTACAACCCCCCCCCCCCCTCCCCCCCTCTCCAGTTACACAGCATCAGAAACATCAAACTGATGGCGGAAGCTTCAGGAATGAGGAAGAGAAGAACCCAAGTTCATAATACAAAAAAAAAAAAAAAAAAAAAATACAGAAACAAATTAACCGGTGACTTATAAGTTCTTTGAACTAGATAGCTCTTCATTATCTGACACTAGACGGGTTAGATTTTCGTCATATATCATTAAAGATATGTGTACTCTCTCACCTGCTCCATGATGTGTTCTGAATTCCAAGACACTGCCTAAGCGCAAAACTTCCATTGGAAAAGCGGAAGTGTAGATGTTGTCATGGAGACAAAGTCACTCAATATTTTTACAGTACTTTTTAGAACCATGTGCAAACTCATTTTAACTGCTGTTAAACTAAACTGAAATGATTATCATTTAATAAGATGACAGCTGAATGTGTCATCATTCTAATTCACGAAAGCAAGAGATGTAAACAATCTCCAAAAAGGTGAGCACGTGATTCTGATCGACAATCTTGACTATATTAGCAGTAATGGTTATTAAAATGCGCCTTCGTGAATGCAAAGAACATCGTTTAACATCGCTATAAAATCAAAGTCAGATCAAGCTCCTGATTATTCATTTCCCTGTGACTGTAATTTCGGTTTCTTCACAGAACACTTGATGTATTGAGAAATGACAATATATACGGCATACGAGTGCCACAGTGTAATATAATGATGATTATGATATAATATAGTGATAATAACGATTATAAAGGCGATGATAAAAATAACAATAATGATAGTAATGATGGTGATAATAATAATAATAATAACAACAGTAATAACACAATAACAACCCACAACAACAGCAACAATAATAAAATGATTATGATAAGAACAATAATGACATCAACAATATTGTATAATGACGATGATGATGATGACAATGACAACAACAATGACGGTGACGACTCTGATGATTATGATAATAATGATGATGATGACGATGATAGCAAAAGAAGCAAGCAGAACAGCAATAGCAAAAATAGTAATAATGGGTACTTCAATTCTGTTGTACATTCTGAACAAACTTTAGAGACAGCAAACAGTAACAAAATGGGGGTATAAAGTCATCATAGACGCACAAAAAAGACTTATCAAATAAAAATGACAACAATAACATAAACAACAGTGATAATGATAATAACATATGTACGTCTGTAATATAGGACTGACAGATACACGTGCATGCATGCGTGTATACGCACCCCCCCTCCCTCCACACACACACACACACACACACACACACACACACACACACATAAAAAGCATACATTAAAACATGTGCAGATCAAAGAAGGCGCTATCATACAAAGATTGTTTAAAACAAGCTTTGAAAAATTTGTTAAAGTTTGTATGCTTGTTTGATGATTTGGTGGCGGAAATGTTAATACATTTCAGGATGAACATGAGAAAAGCATACTGTCCTCAAAAACTATGGTGTAGAATACAAAGACTGCACATGAATCTGTAAATGATCAGTGCTACAGTGTACATAATAAGATATGTCACTCAGTTGAACATTTTGGTAAAATATGCAAGGGACAATGAGCCAGTAGCACGGAATGATGATGCAGTGAGCAAAGCGTTCGTGTGTTGAGTTGGAAAAAAAATATAACACTGGGTGTAAAGGGCATGGCAGTCGATAGAAGGTCAGGATGCAGTATGAAAAAGACACCGGTGGGTCAGTAAAAGAACACAGTGAGCATTCAGAACATAAGGCTGAGCAAGGTTGATCAGACAATAGCATGTCTAAGGCAGCTTGCAAGAAAAAGAAGAAGAAGAAGAAGAAAAATCACCGTGCTTTGAAAACATCTGCTGAATGTATAAGCAATACCAAAAATCACCTGAGACATCGACTAGGCGGCATACTTTTTCCAACGCTCGGTAGATCAAGTAATTTTGGAATTTTGTTTCGTCATTGTTAGCTTTGTAGCACAACATACTGTTACTCGATGCGTTCCATTCTTTACAATTGGAGACGTTTTTATTGAGAATAGTTGCTAGTAACGTGGCCTCTAGTATGAAGGCGTGACAAGGGAGGGAATTGTTTACAAACAAAATCGCGTTGTAGTTAGTTGTGTGTGTGTGTGTGTGTGTGTGTGTGTGCTCGCGCGCCCCATCGAACGGAACACGTAATCATCAGCTGTGTAATGTCATTGATTTTGTTCAGGGATCTTACAATGGAGCCAGCTGGAAGTCGTATTCATTGGCGCTTCTTTCTTTAAATATCCGCCATCATCATTTTGATGGGTTCTGATGTGTGATAAAACTGGGGGGTTTCCACAAGGCTGTTGACATAAACATGTAGGACTTGGCAGTAGGGGGACTGTGGGGGTGGGGAGGGGGGTAGTAGGGGGAGGGCGCAGGTTGGTCAAATTTGGGACTTGAAACACTCCACTGAGGTTGAGGAAATAACCTCAGGAGGCAGACTGTTCCAGTCCCTGATAGCCCTCAGGAAGAAGGAAAACTCCTGTAATTGGTTTTACAAGCAGGGAGGAGATATGTCTCCCAGTGAGAAGGTCTTGTGGACCTTGCTGGGGTGTTGGTGTGGGCCTGAATGGGGTGTTTATGCCGACCTCTTCATGATGGTATTTGAATTGATGGTATTCGCTTTGCTGTTGTTAAATAATTAAATGATTTGAACAGGTCCGTCATTCTGTTGAAATGGATTCTCAAAAATTCAACTTACTGTATTTTTCTGTTCGATGTTGGAAAACTTTTAATCATTACATCTTGCTGTATTTTTTCCTTTCAATGTCGGAAACCTTAAACACTAATTATAGTGATTATTTATGGCGCTTGATCTTGCATAAGCCCTAAGCACTTACAGTACAGATTAAAGAAAACAAATGAAGCCAATAAGAACATAAATATTGCAATAAGTACCATGTATCTACAAACAAGAATGCATGTACACACACACACACACACACACACACACACACCAAATAATCACACACACACACTGTCTTGCAACAACGCACACAACAGCGTGTGCACGCCCACATGCACGCGCACACACATACACACACACAACACACACAATCACAGAATTAATCTGATGGGAAAGGGTAAGAAAGAGCTGCTAATGAAAGGGAAGAAAGAACTGCTATTTGAAGTATACTGATGAAAATAATTTTGTTGAACACTTTTCAAAGTTTAAGAACATTTTATGAGGACAAAAGCTATCTTAAACTAAAGCGTTGTTCTTTTTCTTTCTTTCTTTTCTTTCTTTTTTCCCAGTCATCAGCATCAGAGCACACCAACACAGTACTTTGTGTTTGGAGCAGAAGAAGCGATTTACACATACATCATGTCTCGGCCATTGGTGAAAGAATTCAGAGCTCCTCCAGACATTTACGTTGCTGCCAGTAACGCTTCAGTGACATACTCCAGTCAGGCGAACGAGCTTCCCGCAACAGATCCCAATGGCACCATTCCCTTCTCCCACATCACTGAGCCCGTATGCCAGTGGATTCTGTACTGGAACCTAGATAATACCAGGTATATCCCTGTGATTGCTTGGGTGTTCATGTAATAACAATGATAATGGTAATGAGTATGTCTCATATCGCAATTTAAAAGAGAAAAAAACTAATGATGCATCCACCCCAGTGATAATTATAATGCACAGATGTGCATCTATGACATGCAGGTTCTTGCAGGTTCCATAACATACTGTGCTGTGGATCCCTTAGATAAAGAGAATTTGGTGTCTGTGAACAACATTTTTGTGTAGCATTCAGTAACTGGTCAATGCATTACCAGTAGTGTGCAGACTGTCTGTTTGAACAATGTTGACTGACATGCCTTCAAAATAAAGTGAACTAATCTAGCAAGTCAAAGTTTACAGCCCATGTCGCAAAAATGGGTAAGGTGGAGATGGTAATGCAAACTGGTATCAGTATGTTGATTGTATTGGTACATTGATTAAAGACCAATCAGACGACCTGCTGTAAAGACTATGAATTTATTGATATGACTTCGATTAATGCATGCTTTGTATCCAGCAGTCCAAAAGAGTTAACATTAAGGTGTAATAATTTCAAGACAATGATTTGAATTGGTTTAGATGATGATGCTATGTCAACATGGCATGTTTTGCACAGAATGCATCACAAGTAATACCAAGGCTAACGTTGCGTTCCTTATAGTATCAGCTTCAATTTGGCACTGAAGTGGATATTCATCATTTGATGCATGGAGCCTCAAAAAAAAATTATAGCAGGAAATCTTTTTTTTTTTTTAAAGAGGGAAGAGCACAGGTAACAGATGAAAAAGTACATATGCAGCTGCGTTGCTAATTGGCACTGTGTGTGTGTGTGTGTGTGTGTGTGTGTGTGTGTGCGCGCGCATGCACACACACACATACACATCCCATCTTTTTCCCCCAGGGTGTTTTGAACTTCAGTTGTTACAGTTATTAGTTTCTTGCAGTTACCATAAGTATGCTATATTAGTTCAAACTCTGACATTAGCTGAAACCCATTTTTTGTGGATAAAGAGCTTACACACAGGTTTTATGTTGGTTTCCCTAATGTTTACAGAGTGATCTTCATTGCGCACATTTTCCCTGATAATGATAATATTCTGTGCCATCACTGTCTTGCATCACATTTGGTATGCATGTGTGTGATGAGGTAGGTCAACTGAAATCCTTGACCTTACGCCAAGAAGACATCAGAGACGCAGTTTGACTACAATGTGAACATATGCTCAGAAGAAGATTGAAACTCAAACTGTGTGTTTTTTTAACAGGGTTCGCGTATGGGACGTGATGGTCTTAGCACCTAATGCTTTATTCATGATCTTTCTGCTGGTGAGACTAAAGCCCAACATCAGCAATCTGCGAGCCAGTACCAGTCCCATGTTCACTGCATTCTACAGCCTGGTGAGTCCGAGAGAACATAGGAGATCTTTCTTTCATTCCTGTTAGTCTTTGTTTCTTTTGGTCTGTACATGTGTAGATAACAAACTAACGAAAAAAAAGGGAAGAAAAAAAAGTTACGAAAGAAAAGGGAAAAGAAAAAAATTATAGCACAAAAAAGGTGGAAAAAGACAAATTTCATCTCTGTCAAAAGTGTGTTTCACCTGAAACATTGTCATGTCATGTGACTGAGGCCTTAATCTTGTTCTTGCTTGTTCTTTGGGGGACTTTGGTCTTAATGTATGGTTCCTGTTCCCGTTGGGTCTGTAATTTTATTGATTTTTATTCTAGTTTATTAATATAGTTTACCATTGTCTTCGGCACGTGCGTGCGTGCGTGATTTTATCTACTTGAGGACGAGTATGAATAAATTACTTACTGTTTCACCCTAATCCTTGTTCGCTCACTTCTGTATAGAGACCAGTACTGATATGCCTTTATGTTCCCTAAGAAGGTTCATTATTGTTTTATTTGTTTGACTTTAAAGTTAATGTCAATTTATTTGTTTAATTCTAATATCCATTTTGGTCAGCTGGTCTGTCGATTTGAACTTGTACAGTACAACATGACACAACACTTAGACATATGCATGCATGCACCCAAATGCTTTACACACACACACACACACACACACACACACACACACACACACACACACACACACACTCACAAAATGTATGTATATATACGTGCCTCACAGCACAACAACATGTTTATGAAGCGATATAAAACAGCTTTTTTTTTTTTTTTTTAGATAAGGAGTGTCCCACAATGTGCATGCTGGAAGGATGCATTGACATAATACTTGATATGATGACATATATCATGGTTTCAATGCATCTTACCCCCAGAAAGGGGAAAAAAAAGGATAACTGGATACTTCAGCATGGCATGCCATCATTTTATTTTGCGAGACAAAAAGCCAGACAACAGGAGAAGCTTAAAACAGACAGGTGAAGATGCACAGGAAGGCAGCATCTTATTCAACAATTAAGATATGGTTTAATGAAAGTTGCTAAGGAGTGAGCTTCCATAATAAACAACCCAGCTGAAGGCCCAAAACGGCCAAGTCCAGGTAAACATCAACAGAGCTCTGGACACAGGTAACTATCGACAGAGCTCTGGACATGGTCATGGCTGACAGGTGTGTGACCATCCATGATATTGTTAACATCCTAGGGTATCCCTTGTCAATAAATTTCTGACCAGTGAATTGCAAATGATGAAGGTCTCAGCAAGGTTGGTGCCAAAACGTCTAACAGAGGAGCAGCAACACACAATCATTCATCCTGTCTTGAGACATTTCACGATGCTCTGAAGCTGATCCACAGAGGAGCAGAAACACACATCATTCGCCCTGCCCCCAAGACAGTCTACGTTTTGATGCTGATCCACAGAGGAGCAGAAACACACATCACTCACCCTGTCCAAAGACAGTCTACAATTTGATGCTGATCCACAGAGGAAACACACATCATTCACCCTGTCCCAAGACAGTCTACATTTTGATGCCAAATCACAGAGGAGCAGAAACACTCATCATTCACCCTGTCCCAAGACAGTCTACGTTTTGATGCTGATCCACAGAGGAGACACACATCTTTCACCCTGTCCCAAGACAGTCTACGTTTTGATGCCGATTCACAGAGGAGCCAAAATGCACATCATTCTGTCTCAAGACAGTCTAAATTTTGATGCCAGTTTACAGAGGAGCCAAAATGCACATCATTCACCCAATCCCAAGACAGTCTATGTTTTGATGCTGATCCACAGAGGAAACACACATCATTCACCCTGCCCCAAGACAGTCTACGTTTTGATGCCGATTCACGGAGGAGCAGAAACACACATCATTCACCCTGTTCCAAGACAATCTATGTTTTGATGCTGATCCACAGAGGAAGCACACATCGTTCACTCTATCCCAAGACAGTCTACACATTTTGATGCTGATCCACAAAGGAAGCATACATCGTTCACTTTGTCCCAAGACAGTCTACATTTTGATGCTGATCCACAAAGGAAGCACACATCGTTCACTCTGTCCCAAGACAGTCTACATTTTGATGCTGATCCACAGAGGACCCAAAATGCACATCATTCACCCTGTCCCAAGACAGTCTATGTTTTGATGCCGATCCACCAGACCTTACTGACTGATTTGTTATTCTTGATGAAACCTGGGTCCTCCTCTTAAACCAGAGAATAAAGAGCAATTAAAACAGTGGACGCTCTCCCTTCTTCTAAGCAAGGGTCACAACTTCTGTCAAGGTGATGGCCGTTGTTTTTTTTTTTTCTCTTATTTTGATGTTAATGGCATTCTGCTCGTGGGCTGTCTTGAAAATGATCTAGCAATTAACGAAGAATATTCTTCCCTGGAATGTTAGTTTTAATCAGCTGTCATTACAAAATGCAGAGGGAAGGTAACAGGAGACGTTTTGTTGCATCAAAACGGCATATCATCTGTTGCCATGG
The DNA here is from genome assembly GCA_016801955.1 of Conus betulinus. NCBI lineage: Eukaryota > Metazoa > Mollusca > Gastropoda > Neogastropoda > Conidae > Conus > Conus betulinus. The sequence goes on along the minus strand of JADBJO010017832.1, from coordinate 20,712 downwards.
CTACCATTTTTTAATGTGCTTTTGAAATCATTGACCTATTCACCAGACCTTGCCCCCCCCCCCCCCCCCCCCCCCCCCCCAAATTATCACTTTGTCCTTAATTTGGTAAAAAAATAGAAAAGAAAAAGTTCGGCAGCGTTTTAATTGCAACAATGATGACACAGATGCCATCAGCACCTACCTTCAGGTACTTCACAAGGAGTTCTTGCCGAGTGGCGTTGAGGCGCTGCAGCAGTGATGGAGAATGGGTGTGGAGCGAAGATGGGACTATGTTAAAAAAAAAAATAGAAAAAATAACCTGTGGTTAAAAATCCTATCATATCTTGCTATGAAGACCAAGGCCTTTTGGGGCATCTGTCACACAATTGTTACATCCTGGTACTGTAGAAAACAATCTACATCGCATGCATGCACAAGCACTGACCAAGCAGATGTCAACTGACACATGTAAGAAAACACACAGACGTGTGTACATATAATTACAGTATAGATGAGAAATGATTTTTTTTTTTTCAGGTTTGTGTGGTGTCCTTTATCAGCATATTACGTTGCATCATGTCCATGACCATCAATGCTTCGCAGGTGGCTGGTAACATTGCTGACCGGGTTAGTGTGTGTGTGTGTGTATGTGTGTGTGTGTGTGTGTGTGTTTGTATGTGCTTGTGAGTGTGTGTGTGTGTGTGTTTGTATGTGCTTGTGAGTGTGTGTGTGTGTGTGTGTGTGTGTGTGTGTGTGTGTGTGTGTGCTTGTGGGTGTGTGTATGTGTGTGAGAGTGTGTTTGTCTGTATGTGTGTGCGAGTGTGTGTGTGTGTGTGTGTGTGTGTGTGTGTGTGTGTGTGTGTGAGTGTGCGTGCGCGCACGTGTGTGTTTGATGTGTGTGTGTGTGTGTGACTGTGTGTGTGTGTGTGTAAAGCATGGTTCATTTGAATATCACAGCAGTGTTCTGCTTCTGTGTGAGTATTTTGGCTGGAGCATGATTCACCTGAATATACCAGCAGTGTCCTGTTTTGTGTGGTTTGGTTAGAACATGGTTCACTTGAATATCTCAACAATATCCTGTTTTGTGTGTGTGCGTGTGCGTGTGCATGTGCGTGCTGCATGCAAGTTTGGCTGGAGCATGCTTCACTTGAATATTACAGCAGCATCCTGCTTTGTGTGTTTCTCCGAGTTTTAGTTTGAGCATGGTTCACTTGAATATCTCTGCAGTATCCTGCTCTGTGTGTGTGTGTGTGTGTGTGTGTGTGTGTGTGTGTGTGTGTGTGCATGTGTGTGTGTGTGTGTGTTTGGCTGGAGCGTGGTTCACTTGAATATATCAGCAGTATCCTGCTGTGTGTGTGTGTGTGTGTGTGTGTGTGTGTGTGTGTGTGTGTGTGTGTGTGTTTGGCTGGAGCATGGTTCACTTGAATATATTAGCAGTATCCTGCTTTGTGTGTTTCACTTGAATATTACAGCAGCATCCTGCTTTGTGTGTTTCTCCGAGTTTTAGTTTGAGCATGGTTCACTTGAATATCTCTGCAGTATCCTGCTCTGTGTGTGTGTGTGTGTGTGTGTGTGTGTGTGTGTGTGTGTGTGTGTGTTTGGCTGGAGCATGGTTCACTTGAATATGTCAGCAGTATCCTGCTGTGTGTGTGTGTGTGTGTGTGTGTGTGTGTGTGTGTGTGTGTGTGTGTGTTTTGGCTGGAGCATGGTTCACTTGAATATATTAGCAGTATCCTGCTTTGTGTGTTTCTCTGTATTTTAGTTAGAGCATGGTTCACTTGAATATATCAGCAGCATCCTGCTTTGTGTGTTGTGTTTCTTCATGTTTTAGTTAGAGCGTGGTTCACTTGAATATATCAGCAGCATCCTGCTTTGTGTGTTTCTCTGTGTTTTAGTTAGAGCATGGTTCACTTGAATATCTCTGCAGTATCCTGCTCTGTGTGTGTGTGTGTGTGTGTGTGTGTGTGTGTGTGTGTGTGTGTGTGTTTGGGCTGGAGCATGGTTCACTTGAATATATCAGCAGCATCCTGCTTTGTGCGTTTCTCTGTGTTTTAGTTAGAGCGTGGTTCACTTGAACATCACATCAGTATCCTGCTTTGTGTGGATTTTGTGTGTGTTTTGGCTAAACTATGGTTCCTTTAAATATCATAGCAGTGTCATATTCTGTGTGTTTCCTTGTTTTTGGGTTACAGCATGGTTCATCTGAACATCACAGCAGTATGTCCTGTATTGTGTGTGTATGTGTGCTGTAGCATGGTCTCCTCCACTTTCACAGCAGTGTCCTGTTTTGTGTGTGTTTTGTTTTGTTTATTCTTTTTTTTTTTGTTTTTTTTTTGTGCTGTTTGCATGGTTCACTTGACTATCACAGCAGTGTCATGTTGTGTGTGTGTGTGTGTGTGTGTGTGTGTTGTTTATTTTTTTTTTCTTTTGTTTGCTGTTGCATGGTTCACTTGACTATCACAGCAGTGTCCTGTTTTGTGTGTGTGTGTGTGTGTGTGTGTGTGTGTGTGTGTGTGTGTGTGTGTGTGTGTGTGTGTGTTGTTTTGTTACCAGTTCTTGCTGTTGCATGGTTCACTTGACTATCACAGCAGTGTCCTGTTTTGTATGTGTGTGTGTGTGTGTGTGTGTGTGTGTGTGTGTGTTGTTTCTGGTTTTTGCTGTTGCATGGTTCATTTGACTATCACAGCAGTGTACAAAAACTGTGCATGTTGCAGATGATGTGGCTAATCCTCAGGTTTTTCCTGTTGAGTACGGAAGCATCAGTCATCACTTTTGGTTTTTACTTTGGTAAAGCTCTTCTAGTTGTTTTGTGACTACAGCTATATTACTTTAGTAATTTTGTTGTTAGGGGGGTGTTGTAGGCTTTGTTTAAGTGTGTGTGTATGTCTGTGTTCTGTGGTGTGTGTCAGAGACATTATCAAGGTCTATCTACCCCACACGAAAGCGGGGGAAGAAGGGAAAGCAAGGAAAAAAAGGAAAGGAAAAAGGGGAAAGGAAGAAGAAAAAAGACAAACAGGAAACGACAAAAGGTGACCAACCTCAATGAAAGGAAAACAGCAAATGGAAAAAAAAGGAAAAACTCAAATCCGGCTGTCCTCTAGCATCATCACCATTAACAAAACAAAAAAAAACAACAAACATACAGACATAACAACCCAAAGCAAGATTCTTTAACAATACTAACCACATGAAAAGGGTTGAGAGAGTAGAGAGAAGAGGAGAGTTAGAGAGAGAGTGTCGTCTGGCGTCTCGGAAGGGTCGTGAACTCTCTCGCCTCATCTCTAATCTGCGCTCTCACACACTACCATACACCGACTATCTATACTATCCGATATATGTACTTTATCAGCTACTGCATACACACCACAGTAACTTGTTTGTTTAAGGGGATGCGCAGTTGTTTTCCAATGGAACGTTAAAACAGTGGTTAATCCAATAATGAACAATAGACCAATATCGAAAAGGTGCCAAAATGAAGATTATGTAAAGGCATTGAGGGCCTGTCGAGCTGTGGATCACAGCTATAGATAGATCAGCACTGATAAAGTAAAAATGGGTAATAAGAATAACAAAAAACAAATAAATGTGAGGATGAATTTTAAGGGGAGAGGGGAATGGAATGTGTAGAATTAAAATAAAAAAAGTGGTATGGAGGGAAAATTGAAGAGCTAAAAGGTGTAAGGGGGGGGGGGTAAGAGGGGAGAGGAAATGTATAAATGTCTAATGAAATTATATCACACACACAATAACAAAATTGGTATTCGTAAAAAAAAAAAGACCACCCGAAATATGGGGTGACAGCTCTGGGTTAAGGAAGGTAAATATAGGTATTACAATGTACCGTGAAATATAAAAATACAAAACTTATAATTAAAAATATCACAAAATAACTCTTTTCCTAAAGTATATTTTTACCCTCCTAATCAAAGCGCATTGGGTGGTGGGATCAGAAAAGGGGAAAAGAAAAAAAAATGAAAAATCCAAGTCAAGAAAAAAACAAAAACATATACTCAAAAATAAACACCCCACTATTTTCATCCCTAACTGAATGAAGGGGCACCAAGATTCCGGGCTTAATTCTGGTTATATTTAGTTTATCTTCGGTTAATAATCATAGAAATCAAGACTAAAAATAAATAGATGTCATTAGGCACTTGTTCACTAACAAACTCATTATCTGCAAACCACAAATGTAATAATGTGACTGTTTGAATCTGGGGTATGTCATCTATGTGAGTCATAAAAGAAGCTATCACATAATCCCACAAGAATAGTTACTCCACTCAAATGATCTGTGATGTTTAGGATTATAAATTTGACGAAACATTGAATCAAAAAAAGTGTGAATTTTTTTTTTTAACAAACTGATGCTGTAACCTTAATACACACATTTTTCAACAAGGTAAACTATCTGCGATCATGAATAGTCAGACTCAGCTCACCTGCTATGATATCACTGTAAAGTGAACCCAAAATCACGAATTGAAGCCAACACACCACCCAACAACACCAGTCTACACAATAGCAGTTATCACGGCATCGCGCAGCATGTATCAGTGAACCACGCTCTAACTAAAACACAGAGAAACGCAAAACAGCCCTCACGGACACACTAGGCAATGACTACATCGATGAATACGACAAAGCGACAATCCACAAGAAAAACACACAAACATAAAAAAAGGCACACACACACACACACCACACACCGCATAATCACATGACACACAACCCATAGTTTTTCACTAAGGTTTCATGTGTCCACGCACATCATAGCGTGGATACTTGTGCCACGACATTTATTGGGATAGCAAGGCGCGTCTATATCTTATTTTTGACTGTCGTGAATACTAAAAAAAACAACGCAGAAGAAAGGCGAACGGGCATAAGTCTCACATCAACCGACTCTTAACTACATGCAAGAATCTACTCCTAAGCAGATGGTAGCTGGATTCATATTGTCAGTGACCACAGTATGACTCACAGCACTCTATAACGAAGACAAGAGCATAACCCTCAAGCAGGAGTAACTGCGGAATAGTACTGTGCAATTGAAGAGATTGGGTAATCCATGATCTGCAGGCCAGACGTCGCTCACCACCAACTCGTACAGGATTTGGCGAGGGAAGACCGCTAACACAACTGTGCTCATCCACACAAAAAAAAAAAAATCCTTTTCAACTTTCTATAACTTTTATTTGATAGACACAAAGCACGGCTTCAATCACTTTTTTCTTGTCGTTTTAAAATTCCTTGTATTGTGTAAAAGTTATGAGCAAGGATGAAATGTGGAATTTTTTATTGTTGTTGTTTTTTTTTTTTTGTTGGGTTGGTGGTTGTTTACCAATCCTTAATTTAAGAATCCTGTAAAATTAGAGAGAAAGACAGTGTGTAAGTGTGTAAAGTGTGATGTTGTGGTGTGTGTATGTGTGTGATGTTAAAATGTGAATTGATGATGTGGTTGTGGTGTGTGTGTGGGGTGGTATGCTTGCATGACGTGGCCAAAATCTGATAAATTTATGAAAGATGGATGGTGATATCAGTAGCTTCAGAACATATAGTCGTGAGTGATGCGGCTTGTAATGTGTCAAGTGAGTCATAAGTGTGTATCATAGCTCAGATATCGATGTTCATAAGTATATACTGTTCACAGGGAACAGGGACTCTGTGCGCTAGCCAATATTGATGTATTTGCATGTGTATAAGTTCCATGATGGTATTGTGTGTGTTCATCCTGATTTAAGTCTGTGCACCCACTATAAAACCTATGTGTTAAGAGCGTAGTGATAATATACAACTATAAACTTAGTAAGTGCAAGCATTCTATCAGTGTCTTCATTTATTTCGTGCACGACCAGCTACCTAAGCAGACGTGGCAGGGCTAACTAGACACTTCAAGGGACTTGACTCTTGATCTCTCATACCAAATCCACTATCTTACTCCTCTGCGAGCTATCATCTACGCTACTATCAAACAAAGAAAAAAAAGATCTTGCACCCTATCATAGGAAGTTTGTAAGAGGAGAGCTGGCATATGCGAGATCAAGGTTACTTTGTGGAGATGAATCAGGCAGAAAGGAATTACGAATAAAAATATGAGCGTTACGACATTGTGAAATTTGGGTATACAGGCCAGAAAAAATATTATGGTACCTCAAGCAAGGACGACGGACGAAAAAAACATAAGAGATTATGCATAGAAAAGTAATAAAATATGTGGGGGGAATTAGAGTGAACATGCTGGGGCTAGTATAACGATACACAGAAAATAATAGATATGGTGTTGGTGTGTTGTACTTAATTATTTTGTGTGTGGACATAGATAAGAAAGGGGAGGGGGAGTGAGGGTAACAAGTGCAAAATAACAAGGATCGTCCAAATTACCAAACAAATACAGCTAAGAAAACAAATACCTAAAAAGCGACACACAATATATAAGTATTTGGAACAGAATTTATGATTGAACCAGATAGTACGATATAAATAAGACAACATTCAAAGATTCTGATCAACCTTCAATAAACAATGCAAATCATTCCAAAAAGCTCCTAGTTAATCAAATATTGGCTGAATGTGAAAAAAAAAAATTAGGTAGTAGTCTTTTATATGCTAACTCTACATCAAACAACAGTAAGAGATAGCTAATAAAATGACATAAAAAAAAAAAAAAAAAAAGTTTATGTGATTCAATAAATTGATATAACAGTCAAGATAACAGCGAATGTGTGAGAATGCAAAAACCTTGTCTATCATAGAAAAAATGATGACTAAGAGCTAAATAGTGTGGGCAGGGATAATACCAATTCGCAAAGCATAGTACAAAATCTGTATAAAGGTAAAAGCGAACAAGGGCAGTACCTAAAATAACCTCCAAAAAAAATGGACTACAATAGGGAGACCAGAAACACGCACAGAGAGATGCTGGTATGAAAACATTATGTTATGCAAAGCCACGGGGGAGGGCAATGATCTTCCTACAGGTAGCCAGCTCCATTTAGGCAACAAAACTTCTCTATGGTAGGATGTGTGGTGGGGGCATATAAGTACAAATGGTACGATGGCGTTGCAGATTTTGGTGTTTTGGTTACGGGTCCTGACAGATTAGAACTGATTCAGGGCCGCACCCTGGCAAAAGTCATGGGAAAGTCCAGGGGGGGAGCGAACAAGCAAACAGCAAGTATGCAATGGGGGAAGATATCAAAACATGCAGTCCCAAAAAAGTCAGACACTGGCGTCAAGCAGTGGGAATTGAAGCGGGATGGTGGTAAGATGTGTGAGCTGTGGGGTGGGTGCGGCGGCTGTTTTCAAGTTACCAAGATAATGGGAATACGAAATCTAGATCCGGTAAAATACACACTACTACCAGCACCATAAGAAAGAAATAACCTAAGCAAGAGACAATGGATGTGTATTTTTCATTAGTCTTCGCGAAGTTCTCCACCGGCAGATCGAAAAAATGACGCCATGACGCTGAAAAGGTAAAAATATGAGCAGCGCGGTTGGGAAAAGCACAATTTGTGGACATTGTGCGCACATGTGACAATTTCACACAAAATGGTCGCAGGGGCACCCATATCATGCTGAAGACTCTTGAGTACGTGTTGGATCTTTGTTCGAAGCAATGCATGTGTTGGTTTTTGACATAAAGGTTATTTTACAAGTGTGTTACCAAAAAAAGAAGTGCATAAGAAGTGAGATGATAGAGTGATAATAAAAGAAATCTAAAATGTTTACCCATAACAGTGGATACCGACTGGATGAACTGAAAAAAGTGCACAGAAAGTCTGTAGAGTGAGGGGGTAGGGGGTGTATATTGCGTGGTGGAACAGTAAAGGGGTGCAAATTGGGGGGGGGGGGACTGAGATTGTCAAAATAGAAAAACAAAAAAATACGGAAAAAAACAGAAAAAAAATTCCGTCTATAAACAGCTTTATTGCTGATTCATCAGAAAAATGTCCACACATGCACAAACAGATGCATGTACAGGTGTGCATGCACGCTGTATATACACACATGCATACAGTCACATTCACACACAAGACACACACACAAATGCTCAAACATAGGCTTATACAGATCAGATGAAAAATCGTGTGCTGTTACTGACCCAACCAAAGCCTGAAATTAATGGAGGCATGTATAGCAACTTCCATTCTTGCTATCACTGTTCCGTTTTATATAGAACCTTCATAATTAGTCAAGAACGACCTAAACAACAGAAAAGACAGAACTTACTGATCAGTGACCACATGTAATTAATGTCATGTATGAACTGCAGTTAGTTAGTCAACATCTCAGGGATTGTATATGTAAGTGGATCCACACAGTAGTTAGTTGAAACAATGCTTAGCCATCATCAGCATTCATTCGATCACTTTTGCTGTTTACATAATTTAACCTTCTTTGCATCTTTTGGATTCTCAAGAGTACAGCTTTTATTTATTTTTTCTTTTAATTCGTTTTGGACGCCTACTTATTCATGCTGATTGGGGAAGCCGCTTTTTCATAATTTTTTTTTTTCACGCTTTGTTTCAGGTATATTTTATCATCCTGATTCTCCCACTTACCAGGATCAAAGAAAAAATTGTCCTGCCATGTAAGTCTGAATGTTTGGCTAGTTTGATTCAGAAGATCTTGTTTGTTACGTCCCTTTGAATAGTCTGTAAATAGCTTGCTTTTGTGGCTCTGGAAACAGAAAGAAGAGCATCAGTACAATCTATTTCCAGATATTTTATGCTTTTAATTAGTGTATGATAAGCCATGTGTGTAGTAGCTGGAGAACAAATTGTTGTATGAAAAACAAAATAACAAGGTTTTTGTGTTCCTGATTTAATCAAAGTTTGAATTCTGTTAACTATATAAAGGAGATTACTGTCATTTCCTGACTAAACAGCAACACTTCTTCCTCCTGAGTATATGCTTTAAGCTAAACTCCTACCAGTTCGGACATTTTGGTGCTGATTTTTTTCAACAGAATTGGGTTATGACTGCTTACTAGTTATAAAATATATTATGCATGAAAATGTGTCATGTATCCTAATGTAGGTAAGTGTCCTAAAGTTGTGAATTTGTACAGAAATCTGCAGAATCTTATCACAGAAAATGTGTGTGACTGCGGAAACAATTTCAATAGAAAAAATTCAGATACTGAGTGTAGAGATTCGATTTCGAGGAAGCAAAATGACAATAGTAAAGCAGAGTAGACAGTGGGTTTAGTCTGACTTGTCTTAGAATTCTGTGGCTTTTTTGCTTTCAGCCAAGCCCTCCTTCTACTACTATGTGTGCGTTCTGGCAGTGCTGAATTTGGTCCAGGCAGTGGGCAGTTTGTTGGTCTACCAGCGTGTTGAACACGCCCTATGGTGTGTGGTCTTTGATTTCAGCATGTGTGTGTGTGTGTGTGTGTGTGTGTGTGTGTGTGTGTGTGTGTGTGTGTGTGTGTGTGTGTGTGTGTGTGTGTGTGTGTGTGTGTGTGTGAATTTGTATGCGCATGAGCATGCATGTAAAGCTGTATTAGGTTTTGTGAAGAAATGTGTGTGTGTAGGGAGAGGGAAAAGTGACTGGGTGTTGGTGTGAATGATGTGTGTGTAAGAGTGGAGTGTGAGTGTCTTCACTTCTTAACATGATTGTTAACTGTCTGGTCTGGCAAAACTTACTCAGTTGTCTTTCGAAGAATTCTGCTGTGTGTTTTGGTGTGTGTGTTTATATGGTTTAGAGGGTGAGTATGGTTTTGCATATGGAAGATACCGTTAATCAGGTTAGACTGGAAATGAGATGTGTACACTCAGAATGTTAAAGTAGATGACTGAGAGAGAAAACACACAGAAAGATCAAGACATATATATGAATTTATACGATGGAAACTTCATGCTTATTTAAAAAGAAGTGTTCAGTACTAAATGAAATACTGTTGTTTAATAATGAATTGTTGGACAAACAGTATCCTACAGTACAGTAGCTTAGTTCCAGTAAGGAATGATTTTGGGGTAAACACAGGTGGTGTCGCAGTCTCAGACAGAATTTCAATTTGTTTTTGTTCCAGTGTGGTGGACACGACCACCTACGTCTACTTCACACTGTTTGACCCTCTGGTCTACACCACATTCCTGTGGAAGTTCTTCAGGTGAGTACCTGCCAGTCTGCTCAGTGCTGACGGGTGGAGTCCCAAAGTGAGGCAACTACAGGTGGAAATCTAAACAAATTTTAAAAATAGCGTATAAGGCTTTGCCAAAAAACATAGACAAATGAATCACAAGACAAAACACGATGCGTTTCGACCTCCTAGGTCTTCTTCAGGCAAGATACACAACACTCAGAACAACAGAAATGAACGAGCAATTGCTGATCTTCATCCAGTTTGAATCAACGTCCATCTTGCATCACATTTGATGAAGATAGGTGATTGCTCGTTCATTTTTGTCATCCTGAGTGTTGTGTATCTTGCCTGAAGAAGACCTAAGAGGTCGAAATGTGTCATGTTTTGTCTTGTGATTGGTTTGTCTATGTTTTTCAGCGGAGCCTTATGAATATTTTTTTTTTAATTTGACTGGTATAGGTATGTGTCTGAGACCTTATCTCTGGTTGGGTTGTGATAAACTGTGTGTTTTGGTTGATTTTGGGTGTGAACATGTTAGTTGTCATGTTTTCACTTTTTTTTATACAAAATAGGAATATGTATACTATTACATAAGATTGTTGCTAGGCTTTCAGCTTGTTGTAACTTTTTCTAAACTGCGCAAATGTGGGACACAGTATGTTTTAGTGCTTGTGTGGTGTGACTGTGTGCTTGTGTATGTGTAAGCATGTGCATGTGTGTGTGTGTGTGTGGGGGGGGGGGGCAAACTTTAATGTTGGAATTTACTAGCTACTGCAAATGGTAGACTGGCCAAACTTGGCAAGATAGAGTCGACATTGATCAAAATCTTTCATACCATCATCTCCTTCTTTATTGGGGGGGGATATCCTAATTAAAGAACATATCAAAGACAAGGTCAAAATGTGCATAGTAAATAAAAAGAGAGAGAGAGAGAGAGAAAATATATGGTACATCTTACCTTTTGGATCTTGTATTCTTCAAATATGATACAGCAACTGGAAACAATAAGAATGTCTTTGTGTGTAATTCCATGTCACATAGTTTCACATAGTTTTGGCTGAAACTGGTACTCTTATTGTCCACATATTTTGCATCATGGAAGTGTGTGAAAAGGTGTGGTTAGACCTCAGATGTCATATCTCTCAACATGACACCCTAAGAAGAGCTCAGAGGCAACCAAGATCTTTTCTGCAAGGACATGGAGTACATCATGCTGTGAGAAAAAAAAAAGGCAACAGAGGAACATTCAACTGGCAGAGCCTTATTTCTGACAAATTCCCATGGAACTCGTGAAATCTATAGGAAAGGAGCCAAATAACTGGCACATACGGCTAGTAAAGGGGCAAAGTTGAGTAATGTGAGTGAACAGTATGTGCAAATTGTAGTATGAGAGCATATTTAGCAAATTAAACAGAATCGTACAGTGAATACGTAGTTTGAATTCTGCCTTAAGTAATTATGTTAAATAAACATGGGGCATCTCTAAGTAGAAATGATGTAGCAGCATCATAAAAGGCATGTATTCTCATACATTCACACATTCTCTACTTGTGCACTGAAATGGAAGCAAGGCATTTTTACTGAAATGTTTGAGGTAAAGACAAAATTTTACCTACAAATGATATGGCACATTTACAATCTACAGAAGAAAAGTGGACTAATTATTTTTTTTTCCCTAGTTTGTTTGCTTTTAAAGTAATTTCTTATTAGGTATCAGCCACCATCAGGCATGAAATCTTCGTTACCAAGCAAATCTTTCTTTTAGCGTTGTGCAGAAGTATGTTCTGGATCTGTCCAGAGTGATCAGGACAGCTGGTGCTCTGTACACTATAATCTTCATGCATGGCTTCCACTTATGCCAAGTTTGTGAGGGCAGTTACATTCAAGGGGGTGGGGTGGGGGGGGGGGGGGGAGCAAGTGAAATGAGAGGTAAAAACACATACTGAGATTCTTGCTTCCTCATTTTCCTTCTTTTTCACTTTTTAGTGTTTAGTTTCAGCAGGTAACATGACATTGTTCCCACAAGTACAAAGGAAGCAGTGAGGGTGACTGATATGCCCCTGGAATCAAGCTGACTGATATGTCCCTGGAATCAAGCTGACCGACATGTCCCTGGAATCAAGCTGACTGATATGTCCCTAGAATCAAGCTGACCGATATGTCCCTAGAATCAAGCTGACTGATATGTCCCTAGAATCAAGCTGACTGATATGTCCCTGGAATCAAGCTGACTGATATGTCCCTGGAATCAAGCTGACTGATATGTCCCTGGAATCAAGCTGACTGATATGTCCCTAAATCAAGCTGACTGACATGTCCCTAGAATCAAGCTGACTGATATGTCCCTAAATCAAGCCGACTGACATGTCCCTAGAATCAAGCTGACTGTTATGTCCCTAAAATCAAGCCGACTGATATGTCCCTAGAATCAAGCTGACTGTTATGTCCCTAAATCAAGCCGACTGATATGTCCCTAGAATCAAGCTGACTGTATGTCCCTAGAATCAAGCTGACTGACATGTCCCTAGAATCAAGCTTACTGATATGTCTAGAATCAAGCTGAGATGACATGTCCCTAGAATCAAGCTGACTGATATGTCCCTAGAATCAAGCTGACTGATATGTCCCTAGAACCAAGCTGACTGATATGTCCCTAGAACCAAGCTGACTGACATGTCCCTAGAACCAAGCTGACTGACATGTCCCTAGAACCAAGCTGACTGACATGTCCCTGGAATCAAGCTGACTGACATGTCCCTGGAATCAAGCTGACTGATATGTCCCTAAATCAAGCTGACTGACATGTCCCTAGAATCAAGCAAGCTGACTGATATGTCCCTAAATCAAGCCGACTGATATGTCCCTAAATCAAGCCGACTGATATGTCCCTAGAACCAAGCTGACTGACATGTCCCTAGAATCAAGCTGACTGATATGTCCCTAGAATCAAGCTGACTGACATGTCCCTAGAATCAAGCTGACTGACATGTCCCTAGAATCAAGCTGACTGATATGTCCCTAGAATCAAGCTGACTGATATGCCCCTAGAATCAAGCTGACTGATATGTCCCTGGAATCAAGCTGACTGATATGCCCCTAGAATCAAGCTGACTGACATGTCCCTGGAATCAAGCTGACTGACATGTCCCTAGAATCAAGCTGACTGACATGCCCCTAGAATCAAGCTGACTGATATGTCCCTAGAATCAAGCGGTCTGTAACTTTGGTGCGTTGCAGGAACCGTCCCTCAGGCAGCCTGCTGTTCTCCTACAGCCACCAAGAGGAGGACATCCAGCGTGACGCTCACCTCAGTCTGCCCTCCCATGGCCCCTCCTTTGCCGTCAAGCGGGACGATGGGGGCATGGCCATCGCCACCGTGGATCGGCAGACCAGGTTCTCCGCCTCCTTGGCCATCACCCCCCCGACCAGACTGCCCACCCCCCTTCCTTTCCATCAACGATGAATGGCACCATGACACCAATTTGATGGAGATGTGGTCTCCTTGGTTTCTTTGACACCATGAAGCTGGAAAGAAATACTATGCATGTTTTTTTTTTTTTTTTTCTCATGTCTCATCTTCTGTGTCCTCTCTTTGGAGTTACTCCTTGGCTGCTTGTTCTGACTCCCTTGTACACAGCCGCATCCAGGTGTGTCCCATGACAGCACATGTTCTCATTGTTAACTTCATTATAAACTGCATATCCTGACAAAACTTATTCATTTGGGTTAAAAAAAAACTGTACCCCCTGACACCCTCTCCTCCCATTCCCCACCCAAACTTCTTTTTCCACTTCCATCCACCCCATTTTTCATCTTGTCCAAAACGTAATGCATTGAAAAGTGTCAGACTGGTTTTGAATAGCTTTATGTTTTAGGGTGTTTTTTTTCCCATTCACCTCTCTCTTTCCTATACATGATAGATAATATCAGTGCAGATTAGTTTTTCACCATGGGCCTAGGATGAAAGACTTAAACAACTTACTTATGTTTTGGTATTTACCAGGGCTGTCACTAGAACTGATTTATTTTGGGTGTCTGGATCGTCTGACTGGAATGATAGGCGGAGAGGAGGGTGGTGGAGGGTGGAGGGATGTTAAAACTATGGAGGGACATCCTCGACAGACAATATACTTAGTCTCTTGGATGCTGAAGTATGTATCACATACATAGCCGTTTTTGCATCAGTTTTGGCATCATGACATGTTCTAAGACGTATCATATCATCCTTGTCACCTCATTGTTCAACCAACTGTGGATGTGTTTCAACACACACCAGTCAGACAGTCGACAGAATTACGTCGATCATGCACGACCAGTGAGACCCAGCTGCAATGCATTTGGATCCTGGTGGTCATCTAGTATCCTCAGCCCTCACGTCAGCCTTGGTCAAGCACCAGTGGTTGTCTGATCACAGCTGTCTCCAGCATCTCATGCCCAAAGTGGGTGGATCTAACAGTTTGTAGAGTTGAGCCAAGTCTGTTGACGGCTGCTGACGTAGTCAATGAATGGTTATGTTGAAGAACTTATGTCAGAGGGAGGAGGTGATGGATGTCGGCTCACTTGGTGGGCATGGTGCAAGCATTTCGTTCTTGTGGTGGCCATGAGGAGGGCAGAATAGTGGAAGGAAACTGGGTGTTGTTTCAATTCTGTCTACGCATTGATTGGATTTGCTTGTTTTTCGTTTTCCCCAAGCTGTTCTCACATCAGTGAGGTCAAGGGTTGTTGTCTTAGTTCTGTCTACAAGATATGTGGATTAGGTTGTTTTTTCATTGTCTGTGAACAGTTCACACAGCAGTGGGGGTCATATATTGTTGTCTCAGTTCTGTCTTCATGATGTGTGGATTGGCTTCTTTTTGTTGTCTGTGAGCTGTTCTCACGAAAGACAGGTTGAATGGAAATTCAGTTTGTAATCTGAGCACAGGAGTGCCAAAAGGACAACACCTCTCCAACAATCAAGAGGTTGAAGAAGGCACAGAATGGGCGAGACCAATCTGCTGTTGCTTTCGTCTGCCACACAAGGAGCAGAACACAAAGTTGAATTAGCACAGTGGAGGAGAAATTCCATGCTTCCATACCATCTCATCTGCTGAGTGATACCTGTGTGGTCCACTGGCAATTTGATTTTGATGAGAAATTATATGTGTTGACTTGATTATAGAATCTGTTCATGATCAGAAGTCCAGTATGTGTCTGGAAGCTGCTAGTGTAGCTCTGAATTGTAGCGAGTCTGGCTAGACCTCTTGTTTATGAGCATAGTGCACCCTGCATTATCACAGACAGTCTGTGATTGTATACATGCATTGTTGACAGCCATGCTAACAATCTTGCAGATTGTACGATTCAAAACAAATATTTGATTATGTTGAGGATCCCTCAGTGAGAAAACTACAATTTCTTTTTTTTTTTTTTTCATTTTTTTTAAATCATAAATGATGACAAATCAGGTGCTGTTCAATTTAGAAAAGTCATTATGATCTCTGTTTCACTTTAAATTTCTTTGCAATCCTAATCTTTGGGAGACCAGGTCAATGTGTCATGATTGTTTTCACAGTAATTTCTTTTTGTTGTTGTTAATCTTCACTGCGATTGTGGTTTTTATGCGGACAGGCCCCTATGGCATGTTTTTTCACAAGTCATTTTTTTTCAGGTGGACTTTCATAGATTTCACCATCTTCATTTTATCTTTTTTGATTGTGCAATATTTGTTTTGATAACAACAGTATTACTAGAATGAGATCACTCACTGTTAGTCAACTGAAGTATTCGTCTAAATGTATCTGTTGTGTTTTATCACCAGCAGCAAGATTTGTGATGGTGTACCGGCTGATCTAGTCAAGTTGTCTAATACTTCATGACATCGCCTGAATCTTTCCACTGGCAATCTGTTATCACATGCTACAGGGATTCCACTGCAGACCATTCACACTCACACATGCTACAAAATAACACACACACACACACACACACACACACACACACACACACACACAAGAGCGTGCAGGAACCTATTCATGCACACATGCAGGAAAAATGCACACACGCACACGCATATATTTTGCGTCTTGAAGAGGAGTGAAAACAGAAGTATGATATTATTTCTCTGTTACTACATGTATAGCTGCCTGCAGCTACACTTTTGCCCTGTAATATGTGCAGAGGTGGTTGTGTGTGTCTGTGTTGGGGAGCAGAATCTTGGTTTGAATCTGATGTAAGAGTAGAGCATGGAGGAGAAGGTTCAAGTATCAGTAGCAGACTGTCTCGCTGTCAGAACACTGCGCATTCTTGCTTTCTGTATTAGACACCTGTCAAAATGAAAGGTAAATCAAACTGATTGTCTGTCAAAATGAAAGGTAAATCAAACTGATTGTCTACATCTTATTTATTTTCTTTTTTCTCACAAACTATACCATGACAATTACATGAAATGGATTCTGAGAAAATGTTCTGCTGCAGTGTCAGAGAGAGGGGGAGGGAGAGAGAAAAAGAAGGGAGAGAGAGTTTGGAAATAAAAGACATGACAGACATTTCAAGCTAAGTCTAGAAGAGAAGATAGAGAGAGGGGGAGGGAGAGAATTCGGAAATGAAAGGCGTGTGACAGACATTTCAAGCTAAGTCTAGAGGAGGAGAGAGAGAGAGAGAGTTCAGAAATAAAAGACATGACAGACATTTCAAGCTAAGTCTGGAGGAGGAGAGAAAGAAGAACAGGGCGTTTGGAAATAAAAGACGTGACAGACATTTTCAAGCTAAGCTAAGTAAATATTTTTTTGCCTGCTGTCAACTCCCATCTCTAAGTCGTAGCCACCATCTCAAAACTTTCCATGATAAAAAGAGTGCCATCATCTGGAAATACAGGGGGGGGGGGGGGGGGGGGGGGGGGGGTGGGGCATGCAGCAGGAGCCTCATGTACAATGTAATTTGGTTTGGGCACACAGGCCTTTTTGTTCCCTACTACCATTCTCTGCTTAACGTGAGCACTTTCACACGAGTGTTAACTGGCGATTGCATGGTGGGATGACAACAGGCTACCCGGCAGAGCAGACCATCATGTGTGTCAAGCAAGTGAGGACAGATACTACCTGCCCTCCGTGCAAGAGGACTTTTTCAAACATCTACTGTGGAGAAATTAAATGGATGTAAGATCATCATCACGGCTTGTGGGGATTTCACTTCTCAGAACTAATATTTTGATCTAGTTGCAAAGTGAGACAACTGCATGCGGAAATCTAAACAACGCCTACCTTGCTCTTAAGAGATCAATCTAAGTGACAAACTCATTCATTTTCATTGTCCTATTTGTTTGTGTCTTGCCTGAAGAAGACCTAAGAGGTCGAAACGTGTCATGTTTTGTCTTGTGACTCGTTTGTCCATGTTTCTCGTGGTGGTTTGCTAATATTTATTTAATATTTTGATGTTCTGTTTATGAGATCAGCATCATAACTGAATGTGGCTAGCGATTAAGCTACATCAATAGGGCACTGGCCCATCAGAATGGAACACACAGACTGTCTGATTTTAATCACTTGTTGACAAAATTGTAGACAACAATGAGTTGTGGTTTCCAGTTTCTTTGTTAAGTACCTTACAGAATTTCAATTCATCACCAACTGATCGACTAGTGGCTTTGTCAAGGGGCAGATAAAAACTTTGTCAGCCTGCCCTCTGGGCATGTCAGAAAAATGTTCTTCATTGGATTAAGTTGTTTTTTTTTTAACGTGGAAAAGCAGAAAATGATCTTTCATCAACCCTGTTGTAACACAAAGATAAAAAAAGTTTTCCTTTCTTTAAAAAAATAAAAACACAGCTTTGTTGAGAGTATCAAAATCAAACTGTTGAGAGTATCAAAATCAAACGACTTGATGGCATGTTTTTTTTTTTCTTTTTCTTTTTTTTCAAAAACGTTACTGTGCTGCATTCTGTGAATGGTTGTCGATTTTGAAGATGGTGCTCATGGTTTCTGGTAGATATGCTATAACCCTGGCAATGCCATCAAACAAACAATGATCTCAGTTTATATAAATTGTTTGAAAAGAGAACATATTTGGTGATCTAAAAAGTCAACATCCTGTTTTTATGTGTGATACGCGCCGTAAAGTTGACCTCCACAACCTCAGACATTTTGACAGACTGGAAGTCAAGCACTTTACTATTGTACAGACTTCTGTCATTCACTGAGAAGCATGTTGAGTTTTGATAACTGTTATTTAAGCGATCTTCTTTTTTAAGTTCATTATTCTAGTGCTCATCTGGAAGTCTGGTTTTGAACAGAGCTGAAGGTTCAAATTTGAATGTCATATCAGTTTATTTTGTATCATAACAGAAATGATTGTTAACAAATAAGTCAGATGAATACATTTTTCACTCGTCTTGCCCTATCAGTTTTTAACACACATTTGGGCATCGTTTGTCCCAACTCTGACATGCTTCTCTAAATTTTATTTATTCAGTACAGTTGTTGGATAACAAAACTCAACTTCTCACTTAAATTCCTGTTAAGCAAACTCCACTGAATTCTGCAGAGGAACATTTTCTTAATTCTAAGCCCCCTGAGTGTGGACAAATTTCTTTGTCTTGAAGATTCTACTTCTTTTTTTTTCATCACAAGTTTCAACTTTATCATTAGCAGTGTTAATGCTGACTAATTGAATAATCTTTTTGGAGGGGGGGGGGGGGGGGGGGGGGGGGAGAGAGAATCATAAAGACAAAGTTGAAATAATTTTGATAGTGCAATTTACTCAAGGTTTTGTATCAAGTGTGATTTTAAACTTCTTGTATGTTTACATTGTGTAGTTTTGTGGGGTTTTTCTCCATGTCTCTTTTGGTTTGTTTTTTTTTTTTATTTATATTTTTTCCCCATTTTTTGTGCTTTTCTGTATAACTGAACTTTCTTTTGAAGCAGTTATTAACATTTTCAAACTGTTATGTTACATCTGTGATTGCATTTGGACAACATGTTTTCTTATGAATATGAAGGAAGTTTACAAAGTATCCAGGAAAAAAAATACATTCCTCCTCTATATCTTGGTTGTGATTTTCAACATGTTGACTTCATCTCTTTGATTGATTTATTGTCACATGACTAAACGAGATGATGACTTTTTGTATGTATATGGATTTCATTGATATTTACATTTTTCCCATTGTATCACAAAGTAAGCAGTATGTTGATGGAAAATAATGTCATTGGGTGAAGTATTCTTTATCAGATCATTGTGATGTCAGTTAGGGTCTGTCATGTATTTTGATAAAAGTAGTTATTGGTCAAAGTTTGACAGCTAACTCTCTCTCTCTCTCTCTCTCTCTCTCTCTCTCTCTCTCTCTCTCTCTCTCTCTCTCTCTCTCTCTGTCTCTGTCTGTCTGTCTGTCTGTCTTCTCTGTCTCTATCTTTCTCACATGCACACTCGTTTATTAAATACAGCAGAATATAATGATTCATTTTATCTCTATCATTAAAATGAAGTAACTGAAATTCTTTGTTTTTATAGCTAAACAATCAAAAATGCATACCCCTCCCTTCCTGTTTTCATTTATTAAGAATGTCAAAGAAAGTGCCCATTGTTGAATAAAGAAAAACTATAAAAATCTCTCCCTGTCTGTTTGCCTGCCTGTCTGCCTGCTTCCCTGTCTGTCTGTCTTTCTCTCATAGGAAAATGTCATCACACACACACACACACACACACACAACACACACACACACACACACAGATTCTCTCTCTCTCTCTCTCTCTCTCCCTCTCTCTCTCTCTCTCCCCGCTTCAATAGGAGGATCGCTTATTCTGTATCTGTGTGTGCTGATTTTTTTCTTCTTTGTAATCAATTCCTTTATTCTTGTTTGTTGTTTCAATTTTTTTTCCCTT
Organism: Conus betulinus; assembly: GCA_016801955.1. Classification (NCBI taxonomy): domain Eukaryota; kingdom Metazoa; phylum Mollusca; class Gastropoda; order Neogastropoda; family Conidae; genus Conus; species Conus betulinus. The sequence goes on along the minus strand of JADBJO010017832.1, from coordinate 786 downwards.
TAAAGTCATCTACGCCTTAAATGTTAATGGATGAATTTTTTAATGTTGTTAAGATATGTGTGTTTGTTAAAAGTTTTGTAAGTCTTAGTCGCTAGTCATATTTAGTCCCTTAGCGGGGCAAGGCCGGATGAAAAAAGCATGTTTGCTTATCTGTCACTCTTGGAAATAAAGATTATCATCATCATCATCATCTATCTGTGCCTGTCTGTCGCTCTCTGTCTGTCTCTCTCTCACATGCACACTTATTTATTAAATACAGCAGAATATTATGATTCATTTTATCTCTATCATTAAATGAAGTAACTGAAATTCTTTGTTTTATAGCTAAACAATCAAAAATGCATACCCCTCCCCCCTCCTGTTTTCATTTATTAAGAATGTCAAAGGAAGTGCCATTGTTGAATAAAGCACACACACAAAAAAAAATCTCTGCCTGTCTGTTTGCCTGCCTGTCTGCCTGCTTCCCTGTCTCTCTTTCTCTCATCACACACACATGCACACATTCTCTCTCTTTCTCACATAGGAAGATGTCATCTCACACACACACGCACGCACACACACACACGTGCACGCACACATTCTCTCACTCTCATAGGAAGAAGTCCAAACACCACACAAGCACCTGCATGTACACACGTCATCACACACCCACCGCCACCCTTCTACATATATGTGCACTCATGTTCACACACACACACACACACACACACACACACACACACACACACCACTAATATACACATACACGCGTGCACGCTCACACACACAGAAAAAGTGCGAGCTAAC
>JADBJO010017831.1:0-36653 GCA_016801955.1 Conus betulinus | reverse complement strand
TAGCAGCAAGGGAATAAACCAAACGAGTACAAAGTGTTGCCAACACAGAAACATCCCGACAGTGCAAAACATCACACTTATCTACACTTCCCCAACAACCCAGAGTTGGTATGATGCCAACACCCCAAACTACGGACAACTTGGGCAAAATTCGCATCGGGAAAAAAGGACGATGAGGGGGCAACGTACATGTGCACGGGTCTTAGTTTAATAGGGCGGTGTGGAGGGAAAATCATGAGTTAGCTGAACCAGGCCAATGGGTGTCAGCTAAGGAACACTTAAAATGGCAAGGAATCTCCCCACGAAGGCCTGGCACTTGGGATCGCGCGCCAATGTCTCGTCGGAAGAACTGTAATAATATTTCAAGCATGCGTGCAGTCAGTGAGGTAAAATGGTGCGTGTAAATGTGATGTTACACCCCTTTTAAAACTCCTTTTACTGACACACTCGGGGGCATGTTTATGCAAACACTTTGGATCCAGATCTAATATCCTCATTAAGTACTTAAACACGGGACGTAACGTGACCTTTTAAAGGGAATAGACATATTTTCATAAGTAGACTGTAATGGTTCAAATAACTACAAGCACTACAAACCACCAGCCCGAACCGGCCAGGCCAAGTTTTCAAAATTCTGACTTATGGTGGCCTTAAGATTTCGAACAGATGAGTATTATGGTATCAAATAAAAGAAAGCAAAATACAAAAAATTTAGAAAGCCACCAAACTGTGTAGGCCAAAACATGAGACCTAGAAAAAATCTCTGATGTCACAAAAGCCAAAAGAAAAGAAAGTGAACCCCGCTCAATCATAGACTGCCAGTGATGTCACATCCGCACGAGAACATACACAAACACAACACTACCAGGATTAACACCCATAAAATGACAACTACACGTAGAAAACAGACCAAACCAAGCCCGTGACCCGAACTGACCTAAAACCAGAAAAAAAAAGAACTGCCTTTAGAAGCCATTCATCGACATTATAAAATAAATATTGACCTGATTATGTCAATACGGTTGAAGAGAAACAACCTAATACTAACTCTGTAACATTAACATAAAGGGCTTTACACAAACTTGGGTCACTCAACATACTGAAAAAGGCATATCACAAACACAAGTCTTGACACGTGAAGCAGGTTCAGACACTTAAAACATCAAATAAAATAACCCACCTAAAACGTGCTCGGTCTCCCATCTATAGCCAAAGCACATAGCTAGAGTATGACAAAGGTTAATCTTCAGGACAGGTACAACTATGAGTAATAGCGAATCCGATCCCCATCACTAACAAAACAAATACATGACCCACTAAAGACACCGACCCAAACGAGTGTTCCGGAATTGGTATTATAAGCTAGTATCTCAAAGGTATTAAAGCATAACAGCAGAAGGTACGGTATGATTAAAATGGAGACATATTGGGGTTCAGTGGGGCAAATAGGGTATAGGGTAGTGAAGCTGAGGTATGACGAAAAGGGGATCAAACCTATAGGGGAAGTGGCATAAGACAGGTGACATCATGTCAAGCCTGTAACCATTTTTCCTTGCCCAAGGGAGGTCGCCACTGGGAAAAGAATTTTAAACTCCTAGTGGTGCTCTGGCCATATACACGCACATGTCTAACTGTAGCATTTTTTTGGGAATAAGACAATTTTATAATTGAATAAGGACCTTCTTTATGTACACAGGACGAAAGGTCAATTGTATCCTGCTTTGTGGATAAACCAGCAATGAAGAAGGACGAATGATATAGGTGTATGTGTGGTGTAGGTTTTTGTGGTTTTAAATAGTGGTATAACGGAACCAAAGTTTAATCCTCTGGTTCTCAAAGAAATAACAAAAATACTTGCTAATAGAAAGCATCGAGATATTCAAAAAGTAAACAACAAACTGTAGAGGTGAATACGGAGTTATTCTGGCAGAAAGCACTCTCTGAGCTGTTGCATGTTAAGATATTCTGAATATGAGCATCTCTTCCAGTGGTACATCTGGGCATTGCCAAATAATTCCTTAGTATGTGATGTTTAACAAGAACACGAGAAGGGGGAATCGAGCAAAGAATGGAGTGAGAGAAGCGGTTGAGTTGGCAGGTGTTCTGGTATCGTACCATAACTGTTAGGAGCATCTGGGCTAACATCTGACCACCAGACCCCATGTCCCGTAAAACACGGGCGGAGCATTGTCTTTCTCTTACTGCCCTACACCCACTCAACCGCACCCCCTTTCGCCAACGAATCTTCCGGGCTCCATGCTGCTTGCGGTGTGTGTGTGTTGTGTCCGGTGTTGTATGGGACTAGTGCACTGCATAGCCGGCGTTGGTTGACTTCACAACCGGGTGAGATAAAGGTCAAACGCCTCTAATAATGATAATTCATCTTCTTGTATCCAGTATACTGACCAAAATAATAAAGGGGTTTAGAAGAGTTGAAATAGAGAGAAAAATACAGAAAGAGGGCGCATGTAAGAAAGAGTAAATTGCAACAAAGGTAAGAACTTGGCATTAGTAAGACATCCAAGCTCGAAAACATTTCAAATGTCAGTGGGATACGAAAAGAATATCAGGCTGGGATATCATGCAGAATAAAAGGGCAGAACAGTCCGTGTGACTTTTTCCGCTTGGTATGTACTACATTGCCATGATTAGTATCCAACAGATGAAACTTATAGTTGGGACAAAACGCAGAAAAAAAATAGCTTCTGGTGTTGAAGGAGTGTGCTAAGTCTAGATTCCAAAAATCCCAACCAACCCTATCCGAGGGACGCACAAGGACAACCACCAAATAAATTTGTTCAAAACTCAAACCCACCAAATACAATTTCCCGTGAGCTATTAGCATCCAAAGTACCAATCTAATCCAAAAACTGGGACACTTTCACCAACAAGTACAACCGTAACAAAACAGAGAGACAAATTTTTTCACCTGTTTGGAAAAAAAAAAAACACCTTGGCAAAAAAATGAAATACCTACTACAAATGTGGTGATGACCGGTCAACTTGGAGGGCACTGAATGCAGAACACCTTAGCAGTAAAGTACCCTGAGGGGCAGACAACATAGATTGAAAAAACTGACACGTCAACTGAGCCGCTGGGTAAGGTAGAGCAGCTATAAACAGCAAAGAAGTCCAGCATGAGTGCAAGAGACATTGGGGCTGAGACAGGAACTTACATGTGCATTGACGGCAGGAACATAACACAATAAAATAGTATCCAAACACAGGGCACCGGTGCTAAAACAACAAACAAACTCACACATCCTTGATTCACAAGGAACCCACCAACAATGTAGTACCAGGAAGCTACAAATCTGACGACCAAACGGGACTCACACATTGGCAGATTCGTGAGACAAAAACATACATTCTTAATAGACAAACACGAACAACAGCTGTCATATCTCAAGGCTAACGGATGGGCTGTGAAGGTCAGGGTCCCCTGCCTGCCAGAATGCTGTAGAGCTGACAACAGGTAGTTTATAATCTGCAAACACAAGGCGTCCGGCGTTTTGGTGTCAGCCGACACCAGATTCAATTTGCAATGCTGTGCAACGTATGGGTCGCCTAGGCGCATACCAAGGGGTCCCTGGATATTCCATGTTGTTTAATTTGTAAGGCTGCTGACATATCTGCTTCTTAATAGATGCATGTAAGTCATGACAACTCACTGAGAGTCAAGCGTTGGGAGTTTCGCATATATCTTTCGAACAGTGGAGCACATCAGTATACACTCACTTAACATGCTAATGGCTCGGTCATCCTTGAAATTCAAAACTTAAAACACAAAGCCAAGGTAAACAGCCACACACGAAATTCAAGCAATAAAATTCAAACCTCCAGGAGCCACTTTCACTACTACATATTTTCATGACCAGATATAACTAAAAAAAAGTCTAAAACTTACTTAGTAATTTTAAATTTAAAGTATACATAAAGAAACGAGCAAAAATTGCTACTAAATCCAGCACAGGTACATAGTCTGATGATCCTATTAGTGTTCATAAACATCTTTCGATATGTACACTACAGTTTTTATTTTAGGGGGTTTTTTTTCATCTTGATAGCAGAAGTTAGAGGGCCAAAATTTTAACCACAAAGTAGTTTTACAATATATACTGACCTGTCAGTAACAATACCATTTGTCCTCCGTGGCAGGCACGTTGCCATCTTAATCCGGACGATCCAAAATCGAAAAACAAAAAAAGACGAAATCTGGCTGGAGTCTAACCAACAAGTGGAAATCGTGCGCCCACGGCTAGGGCGCCCCAGAAGTGCTTACCGCCTTGAAAGTTCGATGTGTATAGACAGACCATATTCACACCTAATTCATGTTTTGTGGGCGAGAGGCCTTTGTCCCCAATAGGTGGGTAGTATTGATGGGTTTATACTATTACCAAGTCAACAACGGGAAAAATAGGACCACATCTACAATTGACAGAATCTTATTGAGCGCAAACAATATAAATTCTAGTGGCAGGACAGCCATTTGAACACAGAAATATATGCTAACATCCGGTCAAAACTCCTGGACACTGAAGAGACGGCTGTCATCCAGAACGGACCCTGTCAGATACAGGAAATAATGGCTTAACAAGTTGTGACAACATACACTGGTACCTTCACAGACATAGACGAGGTTGACTGTGACCGTGGAGGTGTCCTGGAAGGATGGACAAGGATCAAGGATTGCAAATGATCCTCGAAATCTTCCTCCAACCAGTAAAGTCGGAGGTCCAAGCAATAACGTCCGCCTGGCCTGCCTTCCGCGGGTCCGAATCCACCGGGCGTGGAAACCAGGTGCCTGACAAAACTAGGGTCACACAAAAGTCCACCGTGGGTATCAAAGTCAGACATCTGGTGATCACGAAGCTCACAGCGCTCAGAATTCACGCAAAGTTCAACTCCTAAGGGGTCATAACAAAGTCATTTTTTGAAAAGGAGGTGCATGCCAAAGGTCAGTTGCTTAGCACATGTAAACAAGAACAGCAAAAAAAGAAGTCAGATAATAGTGCATATGTCTAATGGATTCAGGGCGCTACTCAGCCAGAATGATCGTAGCAACATCAAAGATGCAATTAGATGTTTTCGACAACAACTAAATTTTTGCTTTCATATAAGCACAAGAGGAAATACGACTGTCGTGTGAGACTTACAATCGCCCATAGATTGTGATATGGCACCTATCCATATCGACAAGACGATGGGGCGTGGGGCTGAAGATGCCCTGATTTCGGTGACACGGAGCAATATTACATGTCAACTTGTCGGGCAACAACCCAGGGCGACATTTACACTCTGTATCATAATCATGGGTAGAAAACAATGCCTTTATTTCTAGAAAACACATTAGAAGGCAACCATTTGAAATTAATTGGCAGTTACGGTGGCTTATAACCTGATCATGTAATTATCCAGTCTTTTAGATCATTAACGATCAGGTCAAGCAGGCCAGAAGAAAAAAAAAAAAAACAGCGCTCCTATATAACTACTACCCTATTTTAAACACATACAAGACCTGTCGATCCAAAGTTACACACCTCGCTCGACGCTACAGCCAATAACATGACAACTGTCAACCGTCGCAGTGCTCTTTACCATAGTACCGCAAGGGAGGAATCCAAACGACCCGTGTCAACGACAGCCCCACCGCAAAGTCGCCAACAACTTAATCAGATACAAAAAAGGTGGTTGCATCAAGCTGCAACAGGGAGGTGGGGTCCCAGGTTAAAAATCATGGCGCATTAACTACATCCAATTTCCCAACAAGGGGGGGAGGGGCTGCTATGCAAAATGGCAATGCTGAGCAACTAAGTAATGGGGTGGGGGACGTGGGGGGGGGGGGTGGGGGGGTGGTGTGGGAGTAAATGGGCATAAGTAAAAATAGGGCCCTCACAGATCGCTATAAGACTCAAAACAAAGCTTGAAGCACCATTCACCACCTCAACGGAGAAACACATATTTCAACTCTCTAAACACTCATACAGTGTCCTCAGGATAGCCACCAACAAACAGTCGGCACAGTCTGCCCGGTAATTTGCACAATATTATACATGTGGACTTAAATTATAACAAATATAATTTCTTTCAACCGAACTTTTCCAAAGTACAAATTCACATTTGGCATCCACATGTGGAAGGATTATGTAAACCAGTTAATCTCACGTATGACCAGGCTACCTCATCACAACTGCAAACCATGGTTGTTAAAATTTATTTTTAAAACCATAGTCAGTAGGCACAATGCTCAAAAACCCATGGGAAAGGAGTTATAAACACAAGACGTGCCCCTTGGAGCTTACAGCGCTCATCTTATTCACAGACATGGCCCACTACCACCCTCTCTCTTTCAGTGACTAAGAACACTTTACTGACAGATGATACGTGTAGGCTGACCGTTCACCGACGCATCCACCAACACCATTCACATCAATTCAGCAAATGTCCACCAGCCTGACAGTGTTTAAAGCAAATCCACAAATCACGTTTCACCACTTCCATGATTAAAAAACAGAGAACAACCCACCCATATCAGTGCACAACACCCACTGCGCGACAACATTCTCCGGCAGTTCCCACCAGAACCGCGCAACTCACCACCTCACTACTGGTCCGCCCTATCAGAGTCCAAAAGCCTTTGCGGTACATAAAAAATTGGGGTGCGCGGAGGCTTGGACCACAAATGGCCCGCCCTCCCTGCCCTCCCTGTGTGAAGAGGGCGAGGGACCATCCAAAGGACCGGAAAAGGGCCTCCTACGTCGTCTCTGTTGGAAACAAGTGTCCGCTCCGCATATGGCCATAACCGATTCACCTATCTCAGCAACCTGTTCAGCCTGAAACCCCACGGCAACAACGCGAGCCACTGACGACACTGTGACCCATTGTATGACTAGCAAAATAACCAATAATGCTGGTGACACAAACTGTGCAGAGGTGACTACTGACTGAATGACTTGCCGACAATTGGACATGTAAGAAGGCGAAAACAGCAACACGATAAATGAATTAGCACGATTCAGACTCACAACTTATGAATGTGTCCCAAATGCACAACGTAATTCAACAATAATAACTGAAAATGACGATGAACGAGTGATGCCTGTCTAAAGATAAGACACCAACCACTGTCACAAAAAATGGTTGACAACTAACTGAATATACACACAATGCAACGGATAGCACAGTGCAGATTAAAATTGAAACAAAAGGTCACCACAAAAGACTTACACAAACAATATGACCTAGCTGATACGCTAACTGCTGACAAAGACCCAGAGCAGTAATCACGCCTGATTAGACGTACAAACTAAAATAGCCCTGAACAGTAACCCATAGCCGGAAAACTACAACACTGACTGCTACCCGCATGTGACGGTGAAAAAGTACAACAAATGGGGTGACAGCGGGCCAGTGTTAAAAATTGATAACTAATACATGACTCTGAAGGAACGGGCTGACGAGCCGTACAGGATGACAGCTGACTGATACGAATTGACCTGAGGTTCAATGTAATACACTGCACCCATGGAGCGCTTGTTCTAATTCTTTGCAAAATAGCTCAGGCTTGATGAGTCCTGCCGGACACTGTACCTAACATTAAGGGCAGCGCATACTATGGCCATCTTCGTTGAAGGTGACATGCTGAATAGGTGTACAGCGAATATTTGCCCTAGTACCAAGCCAAACAACAGCGGGAGCCAATTACAACATCGTCCGGAAAACAGTGTGTTTGTAATGGCATTATTAACGCGTGAATTGCAAGATGTGGAATGCGTAAAAAAGCCGTAATCCCAACACGGAACTAATCGGGGATTATATATGTCTCAAAACATAAAATTGAAGGACTGTAAATGGGGACAATGTGTAAAGTCTAACCATGAATTAACGGTCTAGGGGGAAAAAAAAGTCCCCCTGCCCAAATTTGAACCTGCAAAACCTCCAATCACTAAGTCCTTGGAGACTAACTACGCAAACTAGACCTATGTCGTTGTCGCCCAACACTATAGACAGCTGACGAAGTGCCACCATAAAATACAAAAAAGAAACATGAAATTGCTGATTGAAGGAACCATGTCACGACAAGGTAACCACCTGACTGTGAAAAAACACCCCACATTATCTGACAAGTAACGGGGTCCGATAGTGAAAAACGGGCCATGGGATACGCAAGGGTCGGTGACGAACGAAACGCAATGTCACCAAAAAAATGACAAAGTCTGTCAACAACCTATGAAGCCCTCCAATCTACACAACAAGCAAATGGAACGCCATTACATCTAGCAAATGATGACTGATTGAGGACGCAAATTGACAGATTTTTTGCGCATAACCAACGTGTGTAGTGGGGACGGTGTACCTTGAGGATCAAAACGAGCGAGGGAACCGACGGTGACAAGGACTGAATACACAGTGAACGCCGACACTGTGACTACAGAGTTGTACGGAAAAACAAATACTCATGGGGAATGAACAAATTGATTACGTGAGGAACACTAATATGACTGACATGATAGACTGCTTACACAAAGACAGATGAGAACGAGCTGACGTAACCTCTATGACCGCAGTGACAACAGCTCGCTACCAACAGTCGCCAAACCTACAATCCCGACTGTACAGAGCTACAGAAACTTAAAAGCTAAGGCCGCTGGTATAACACCATCCCTGGCAAGAAATCCACGGGGCACTGCACTAGCGGGCGGAGACAATAAAAAGCGTGGACCCACATATCCGGCGTGGTGCGGATCCCTGGCAGGCGCGTCCAAGTTGCCCGTAAACGCTTACACGGACGTACTGGACCGGGCTCAGCGGACATAGTACAAGACCCTAACCATCTATGATTGGGACGCTTGTGTGTTCAAGGAAGAGACCCATGTTTGACCCTCGTGGTCGGCACCTATGGGTCAAGCCATCATCTAAATGCTGAACCGGGTATACCTCCTGACAACAAAAGCCTGTGGTCCCCTATGCGGGCCCAGCTGTGGGATTCCACGTATAGCTGAGCTGCTCAAATCCCTTCAAAGCTGTTGGGCCTCATAGCATCAAAACAACCCGTTTAGGGGTTCATTTTAGTTTCAAGGCATTCAAGAGTAAAAAAGAATTTTCAAAGCCTAAAGAGGTTATTAGTATTGGTCATTTCTGAGATATTTCCTAAGTCTGTTTTTTTCAATCGTTAATAACACCTGTACAAGTAACAACAAGAAGTTGTAATGTCCGTGGATGATTACATCGAGCGGGGAAAGCTGACTGCAAGTCAACAGGGGCACGGTAGTTTTTATAGCACCCGAATGGTTGGAAACGCCCCCAAATGGTGACACCCTGCCAGTGCCATACTCTCATCTATCCAATACAGAGTTGTTCATTTTCACAAAAAGAAAGGACACATACATGGCTTGAATTAAAAAGTAATGATACACTGCTTGGAATTTCGGGGACTATGATAAAACCCAAATTAACCAACAAATCTTAGTCAAACCCAATCACATATAGTGATAACTGGTGAGAAAACTAAAAACTTTGACGGACCAACAGGAACTAAACCGAACCATAAATGTCTTTCCACAAGAGAAAGAAAGATCAAAAGGGATGCGAAAGTCTGTTTCAAGCGGGCCCAGAAGACGCGTTCTTAGGGTTATGTCAGTCATTTAGAAATAACTAATGACTGGTGCCGTCTAGGGGTGGTTTGTATGTGGAGGGTTCATCAGCACCACTCAAGGTCAGACCTGGCAACATGTCATGGTAGAGCGTGTCACAAGAAATAAAAGGGCTTTAACGGGTAGGAAAACGCAAAGCAATCACACAGAGGATAAGGATAACTTAAATGCAGACTGGAAATGGTTCAGGAGAGGAGGGATGACAATGACATATGTTCACACCTCTATCTTAATGTACAGACAAAGTAAAATAATAAATCACTGATACTCATAACTTACAGTGCTAGGCAGTGAAGAGAATTCTCAAGAAGAGTATGCTGATACTGAAAAGAGCGCCAACAACACCGAGGGTCCAATAAAGATCAGCGCAGAATACTGGAGTGGCAGCAGGTGGGGCAGGGTTTCTGAACAGACTAACCAGAAGGGGGAGGGGGAAACACGCCAGGTAGATTCCGCCTGGTGTCTGCTGCCAAAAAGACGGGGCCGGTGCGGCGTGCAAGTGTGACGAACGAAAAAAAAAAAAAAGAAAGAGAAACCAGAGGGAAAAAAGGGGGGGGGGAAGGGGGGGAACGGGGGGAAAAGGGGGGAATCAAAACACCCCAGTTCAACGGGGAAAAATGAAACCTCTGTCCGAGAGCTGTTACAAGGAGAGACACAGGACAAAAAAAGACCTGTCGTTATGCCAAACACAATACTGTGCAATTCTCGGAAAGTCAAACAAGCAATGAATTGTTGATAATTCAATTAAGCACAGTCCTTAGGTTTTAATACCACAATCTTATGAGGGAAGGCAAATGGAAGTCAAATCATATGACAGGCAATTCCAGTTCATAGACCTTTATTAAGGATGACAGAGACCAGCACGAAGCACACAAACGACAAACTCATATCGATTGTACGAAACTCGCTCAGAATCACGTGGGAAGACTCTACCGGGGGATCTGCAATGACTTCATTTATGAACGAGTGAGCCTCACAAACCTAATCATCTTTTTGCAAGAAACAGACAATTAGGTTGTCTATTCCAGATCCATAAACCACTTCTGCTAAGAAAGATGGTATGACTAGTAGGCAACACCTGACAAAACTAGACATATTCTGCTCATGTTTGTGCTAGACTGGCATCAAGGGTCAAAATCCTTGCAGATACTCTGGTATTGGTGCACCTGCCACAATGGCTTGACGGATAACAGATATCTAAAAAGGCAATGTGACAAAAGTTAAATGCAATCTTGTGACGCACATGTCTTGATCTATAAAACTTTGGTTGTCAAACAGAAAATAGTACAACATTAAGACTGTGATTCATAAAAGGAACTCATCTCCATAGACCACTGGTCAGGTTATGCTGTAACCCAACTATGATTTTGTACTCTTCCCGGCCGTCTACACGGTGCAATTGCCACACGTTAACGCATCTCGATGTCTGGCAGAGGGCATTTTCGAAGAATAATCAAAAACAAGTATAGCGTTCATCAACGATATTTACTTGACACACTGAAAAGACAGAGGCAGACCAATTCGATATACCCGAACCACATCAGACTAATAGCGCCAAACCCGCATGTATGGGCTGAAATACGATAATACTGATCATAAGTGAAGAAAAAGAGCGAGCAGGGTAATAGAAAAAGACTTGAGATGACGGTTCATAAATCTGAGAGATGTTAACCCAGTGAGATCTACTCATTAAAACCTACCCAATGCTTAGGCTATGCAAGTGCACAAATGTCCAAAGGGGTTCAACGTGTCTTGGGTCACATGACATCCTAAATAATGTTGTTATGTGGATGTATCACGTAGAAATAGAATAGCTGATTGGTGTGTCATGTGTAGGTTAGTCCAGGGTTAATATGAATTAACATTGTAATGGACTAGGGCCTGAGAAGGCAATATACAAATCCCTGAGTTGTATATGTATGAGATGGTCCACATCAAAATGGGGCATCTGACCGCTACCGCAAAAGCTCATACTGGGGGGGGGGGGATGCCACAGCCAGCGGATTGTCAAAGGAGCTCCAAAAGGTTGCCTTTAGTGTGAGAGTATGTGGGCCGAAATTTGGGTGTCGCTGAACACCTGTACCGAAGCGCTGACCAACCGCTGCGTCTCCTAGGTGAATAAAAGCCCCAGCGAAAAAGAATGATACATATGACAAAACATCAACATGGTCCCACGATCATCAGGTTTGTGATGCTGGATTTGAAAACTGGACACAGTGTTCATTTGCGATGTTCAAAATAATACCAGTGGATGCATACGAAGTTTCCATCCGCAATGACGTCTCTGAGCGTGTGTGAATATGTGTATGTAAAGTAGTGTGATGTGTTTGTGTGTGTGTGTGTGTTTGTGTAATGTGTTGGGGTGAGTGTGTTTTATCTTAGTGTTGGAATGTGCGTGTGTGTGCACGCTCAATGTTCCCACTAGGATAGAAAATTTCGCAGTCAGATTAAGATGAGTGGGTAGCGCATGTGTTAACGTCCTACAGAAAGTCTGTTGGACACATGTTTGGTGACCACAGACTTAGGTCAACCACGTCACCAGTCTTGATATAATATGAATGAATGTAAAGAGTAATCAAAATAGAGGACAGGCATCACACCCACACTTTAAGCCAAAAAAAAATAGAAAATTTTGTGATTGCTGCTTTGTTTGGCACCATTCTAAAAGAGCACTTTAATGTTTTTCCGTAACCCTAAAAAACTTCGCTGTTTGGATGTCAGCAGTATTACACCCCCAAACGAAAAAAAAACCAAAAAAAAAACAAAAAATACCCTTGCAAACACTTTATTTTCTTCTTCTCCGTCCTTAAGTATTCAAATCATTCCACATTTGTTGCTTTGCTGCACTTTTTTTTTCTTTTGTTTCGTCAGTCTCTATGCTGCGTGACTGTGGTACATTTGACACTCTGGAACTGGTAATATAGAATTGGGCGCGGGTTGGCAGAAGCTAGAGATGGCTGGTCTTTTGTGATATCTGTCTAGCGACTAGTGGGCACGATCCAGTTTACTTTAAGTCATGGCCTCTCTATGCATACGTTCAGAGACTCCTCAATTCGCATAAGGGCTATAAATATCTATGGCACCAACAGTAAAACCAAAAATCGACGGAATTGCAGATTCCTCCTTGTGACTGCTGTCATGGCAAACCGATACCATTTATAGTAGATGTTGTGAAAAATCCAGAGCGAGTCTGTGTACAAATATCACAAGGGAAAGGAAGCTGTAACCTAAACCCTTCAACACATTGACACACACACAGATATTTTTGCTGGTGACAATTCTTAATACCAAAACAAATCTGTTGATTTCTTGGATTTTTCTATTCTGGCAACTACAGACAATGTGGCGGCAGAAGTTCTCGGTTGAGTGTGAGGGACAGTAACTACACAATATAAAATAAGATGCGATGGCCCATGGGGGGTGGGAAAAAACTGTATCAAAGCCCATGTTAAACAGTAACTGGGGGGCCCCCACCCCCTCTTTTAACACACCAGCTGCTCAATGCTGGCTGCGTTGAGCTAGAGGGAACATCATGATGGGTGTTTTTCTTTTTTGTTGAACACACTTGGCCCACGCACATTGTGGGGAGTAGCAAGTGGTCGCCAGTGGAATCTAGTGAACCCAGCAGAATAAGTTCACACTGGAACAAAAGTTGAGTACATCAACACTGAAACCCTGAACATGTTTTGTGTATAAAGTAGGTTTCCTCTCACTTCGTATTGCCATATGTTGTGAATCGTCAGATCATACCTTAAAGGTGTTTAGTTCTTGCGAATCAGATTTTTTAGAATTCAAGTCCTACATACATTGAAAAATCTATGGTGCGAGCAGTGAAAAGGCGAAAAAAAAAAACAAAATTGATTTAATCACACCTTGTCAACTCCTGAAGAAATTGGAAGAAAAGCCAAAATACAAATGACAAAAACCCGCCTAGGTGAAAAATAATCCTTATTCACTAAAATTAGAACACATATACTTTCCACAAACATTCTTCTTAAGACCTTAAAAATAAATGCACTGAAAAACAATGCACGTAACAAAACCTCCCCAATCATGTCCTCATGACAAGGATTAGGATGAAAATAGATATTGTGTCACTCTTACGGTTCTGTTGTGTTTTTTGTCATTATTTGTTATAGTAGTCTCACAGCACTCTCAATGTTTTTTTTTTCTTCTTTACCACTAAGTACAAAAAGGGTCAGAGGTTGTAGAGATAATACCGCGGACAGATTTATTTTTTGTTCTTTGAAAAAGTCCTCGTGTGTAGTCAACATGGGACAGCGCGAGAGGAGGGAAGAACTGGCTTTGACCAACTTGCACAAAAAGGCGCATGTACCCTTGCTTGTAAATAACTGGAACAATACGAAAATGCAGGAATAAAATTGTCCATGGAGATTAGTTGTTCCTATGTGTGTGTGTGTGTGTGTGTGTGTGTGTGTAGTGTGTGGTTGGTTGTGGGTGAATGTGTGTTATGATGTTGCTTTGTGTGGTGGTAAGGTATGAATGTGATGGTGCGGACATGAGATTAAGTGTGCCGCACGTACAGTGTGGTAGCTAATTACATATGAGGTTACAGTTTTGTTGCTGGTACAGCAATGACTATGGGTACTGTTTGTGTGTGTGTGTGTGTGTGATATGTTTGTGCACGTTGCATGTGTATAGTGGGTGTCTCAGACTGTAAAAGTGTGCCCCGTAAAGTGTTGCGTAGCATGGTAAAAAGGGGTTAGTGCGTTTTGAAATCTTGTACATGTCTTGGGTAAGTTTTTTGTTCAGTTTATGTGTCAAGATAACCCCTACCCAACAAGTTGAAAAAGAGAGATGGATACAGGAAGTCGGAGAGATGACGAGATAGCAGAACAACGTACAGGAGAAGAAAGATGGGCTCGAGAGAAGGAACAGAAGGCAAACGGAGCTCACCTAGAGACGAAAAGCAGAGAGAGATACGGAGAGAGAATGGTGAGAGAGAAGACATGACAAGAGAGAGAACATAGAGAGAGCCAGGTAAGATAAAGAGAAGAGCTAGAGGCTGCAAGCACATCCTAAGGTATGGGTCGTCTGCGTGACAGGACACCTATGCCTGTGAGTAAAGAGGGTTACAGAATCCATAGCGTTACAAGCGGGGGAAGACTCCAGGAACAGCGCCGTTCTATACAACGAAGGTTTCCTAACGCACAAGCGGCCAAAATAGAACTGCCTGACGAACCACACCCTCCCGTTCAACTGGCACGGGTTTCACACAGCTCATCAGGAGATACGACTTCGTTTGGCTATCATGTAAACCAGTTTTAATATGAGGCAAATTACCCAGGGCAGAGCAGCCATTCACGAGTTCCCTTTTGACTATATCCAGATTACGGAGAACCTATAGTCGATTCTTCTTATGGGGTGTAGGTTTTTGAGACAGGCCAGAAGGCAGATTTCACTTGCCCTACGTCGTTCACTATTTGATTCTGAAGGGAAACACCTTAATGTTCACTTAAACCAAACAGTATATGATAATCGAAAAAAAAGGCTTCTTCCCACTGCATTTGTTGATTGTGCAAAAGATACTAACTTAAACACAATTTGTGACCTATTCACCAATATTTAATTACGATTTCAAAAGTAGCCTATAATCTAAAAAAAAAAGAAACAAACTCCAACAAATTCATAAGAGTAGTTCAGTGATATCTGTCCCGAAATATATTAATAAGTATACTTGATAACATTTCAATCGAGCAACAGTCGGTCTCGTTTTTGAACCCTTTCAAACAGAAGCTGCGCTGAATTTTGTCTGGGGCAGGAAACAATCTGCACATGATATCTGCATGGACCTGGTAACATTTCTTACACCTAAATGCCACAAGTCCTACAAACCGTAGCCGAAGACTTTATGATGGCGATAAAGGCTATGAATGCTGGATTCAAGAAACACAATCCTTGGGACAACGCTGGTGCTATAATATTCTAGTAACTTTATCCCAATTGCCAATCCAAAGATGAGTAATGCATAACATCAACTACACTAGTGGATTTGGGGCCAAAAAACAAAGCATGTGTTTACCATGAAAAAAAAAAATACTGGAAATGGGGGAGAAAATTCCACAAAAGTGCTGCAGACGTCGCACGCCAGGCCATCCGGGAGAACAGCTACCTTATAGCAAAAAGGGGGGTAGCAAATGTGGTGGGGGGGTAATAACCATAGATCGGTCCCGGGATCCCGAAAGGTCTCCCCTATTCTCCAAAATGTGGTTGCTGGTGGCCAGGCGCCAGAACGACCGAAAATAATGATTGACCAAAAAGGTTACACATGGAGAGAGGTCGTAATTGAGGCGCATAATTCTGTCCCTGGGCACCCGATATTAATTTCTTATATTTGTGTGTTAAAAAAAAATAATATTGAAGGAAAGGCAAGAACTAAATAACTAGTGTCGAACATATCCTATAACGCTTAAGCCACTGCAAGACCTATGGATAAATTTGATATAATTCGCTGAAACAATCTAGTCACCTTAATTCATTTGTGGCACTGATGGCGATCAACGTGCCTAAAAAAATACACGTAACGAGATACATCTGTGTGTAGTGTGGTGGTGATGTATGTGTAAGTTGTGTGTGATTAATAGTTGTGAATGGTGTGTTGAATGGATGGGTAGTGTGTTATATGGTGTGTGGGTGGGTGGGGGTGTTGTGGGGTGTTGTTGGGGAAATGATAAAATCGGTGTGAGTGTGTGGTTGGGGGAGGTATGAGTAAATACCGTGCGGAAAGCTGGTGCGTGATTAATAGATGTGTTTGTTTTATAGGTGTGGTATGGTCTCAGTAGAGCTCGTTGTGTGTGTGTGTTGTGTTTGTGGTGTGTTTAGTTGTGTGTGTGTGTGGGGTGCGCGAGTGATGCTTGATTCCTGTATGTGTGTTGTGGCCCTAAAAAAGATATGGCCCTATTAATACATGTTGTTGGCCTTTTCCACAAAGAGAAGGAATGCATGGGTTGTAGTGCACTATTGTAATATGGCTTTCTTTGAAGCTCATTTCCCCCCCCTCTCAAAATCTGTGGAATGGGAGAAAAAACATTTAGGATATAATCAATATATCTTCGCAATAAACCAAGTACTGAAAAGAAGTTTAGGAGCTATCGAGTAAAGTCAAAAAAAATATCTTCTATAAATGGAAAATAACTCATAAGAGCCATGGATTCATGGCAAAATCTAACTGTTTTGAGAACAGTAATTGCACGTTAGCACTGGGCAGGGGTATCAAATCTGATTAGGAACATGGGTCTTTCTTCTTTTCTACCTGATCTGGGAACTTGTCTCACATAAGGAGGTTAAGTTTCCTCATAGTTGTAGCACTCCACTTTAGGCGGCCTTGGTGAGCGAAACATCTGTGACAATCCTTTAACCCCAGGAGAACGCCGGGCTATGAGCCCCTTTGCTATTTTGGGAAACAGCCAGGCTACTCTGGATTGGTATGGCATTCCTGCTGATCATTGTGCATATCTGGGCCGGTATATAATTGTGGTCTATCGTATCTCATATATGAGCATTCATGGTCATCCGTTTTGGGGGTTTTCAATCTACCAGGCGCGTTTGCTTGACATTAATATGTATGAGAAAGAGTGTTACAAAAAAACCCAGTAGCTTTATGATTACTGTAATAACTGTCCAACACTAAACACGGGGTTCGCCCCAAAACAAACCCCATCCCTCTGACCGGATCTTCAGATGAAAAAGGGGAAATCCCGAGTGGCTGGTCAACCGACACCAGTGATTACCACAACATCTATCTTGCAAGGTCACATGGACAATTACCACTTTGTCCTCCACTAAAGAAAGATACGAAAAAAAAAGAAAAAAACGTACTATCAGTGGTCCTGGGGGGTTCCTAAGCCTGTGGGGATTGGTTTAAGTCACTTTTCTTCAAAGTGTTGTAGTGCTTGTGGGGTCTTGTAACCTCCAGACTCTAAGGAGTAGCTCAACACACGTCCCAAACACCTACCACAGACAACACACAAACTGCACCCCAGACAACACACACAAAAAAATCACACACTACAAAACACACACACACACACAACACCACCACACACACACACACCACACCACCCTTCAACAAATTATATGCAATCTTGTTTGTGTTATTATGTTTTTAGCACCAAAGTCCACTGGGGGAAATCAATATCTACGAGAAGAATACATGATGTTTCAGTAGCATAAAATGTGGCTGCCTAAAAAAGGGATTTGTTAGAGGAAAAACAGCATTAAATCAAAATCACCTAGCGGGGTTATGGCCTCACAATTGGTGAAAAGTGGCGTTTTAATGTGACAACGAAAATAATACATAAAGGACAGAAAATAACACATAGATGATTTAAGACAAACTGTGAGGAATTCGCATAGAATAAATGGTAACATTTTGCTTAAGAAAAGTTTGGAAAACCGATGAGATGAAGCCCGACACATCAATTTTAAAACTGAGTCATTGACAAATATCAAATTACAAGACAATCTGATCTGTGTGAGACCAATGCTCCATCTGGTACAAAATTGCAGACCAATGGGAGAACAGATATTAGAAATATAGTTTAAAACAATTAAGAAATGCAAAATCTTTGAACTGTCATTTTAATAATTCAACCTAATGGCACAAAAAATGCTAAAAAAAAGGGGGAAAAAAAAAACAAAAAGAAACTCTTCATTATTCATATCAATGTCTAACCGAATAATATTTGTAAAACAATGCCCTACCACAGAAACTGATTAATAAGATTTTGTGACTGAGGATCACATGGGTACGTAACCAAGGAGTACTGAAACTGAGGGAGCTGATACCAACTTGCTTGGACGAGGAAACATTGCGCAATTAGTTTTATATATTTTGGTGTAAAAAAGATGATCTGCGTTAGGGTGTAATCAAGATGATCAAAAAATAACAAACGACTGGGGAGTGCCGCATAGAACTATCCTGAATCACACACGAGCTATAACAGCTTAGCACAAAAGACACACAGCAGTTTTCCCTATCAATTATTATGATGTTGTTTTTTTAAGGGCAAATATTACCATTGCCAAAAAAGAAAGAAGGGAGAGTCGCTCGGGGGCGGGGTGAGCCAAGAACAAAGTCTTGTTGGGATGCTGCCTCCTGCAACTCGTCCCCTTATAACGCTTACGAAGTGGGTTGGGGACAAACAACGATCATTGGCCCTATATTTGGTCTCAACGAGGGGGGTTGTGTGGTTGTGTGTATTTCGGTGGAGTTCTAAATTGGCAATTATTTGGGTGGTGTTATGTAAGTCTATGGGCAGACATTGTACTTCTGTAAAGATTAACTGAACAGTCTACTGCCAAATATGAAAACAGCCTAACATGGCAAAACACAAAACACATGCTTTCAACTACCAAGCCCCAACAGCAAACAAAAACAACCCGCCCGGCCAAAAAAAAAGAGAAAGCCCCAAACCCCCACCCGACCCACCAACAAACCACGAAGTGGCCCACAAACACAAACCCCAACCACCCCCAACACAAACACAAAATCACACCCAAGACGACACACACACAACACCTCTCCCTTACGGGTCCCCCAGAATGGCCGTGCAGTTTTTGAGCCTGATATTATTTAGCCAGTCTGGCAAACCTGTCTCGGCCCTTACTGACAGTGAACATATGGCCAGATTAGGAGCGCTAGAAGCTCGTAGTTCAAAATCTCTCCCCTCACTTATGCTGATGCCTTAGTCCAAGTACAGAATCACTTTCCTGTGATCAAAAAGACAAGTAGTAAGCGGTTTACCAATTCCATACGGAAACAACGGCGATTGTTTTTTGCTGTGACGAATGTATTCAAAACTATATATTTGCATTGCTTTTATTATAACCAATGCAATTATTAGTTCTCTCATACGGACAAGTGGCTTTAGCTAGTTCAAAGGGACAGCATGAGCATGAGTTACGGATATAAATAGAAGGGGTAGGGCCACAACCCCCTTTCCGAAGCAGTACAAAAACCTTGGAGCATTACATTGTCCCTATCGATCCTTACACAGCCCAAAACATACAATGGTTCCTTACGAAATGATTATCCTTGAACATGATCATATGGTTAAATGCAATAAATAAAGCTGTTGTGTATTATTAATGCAATTGCCATGTTGAGGGGGGGAAAGGGGCAAAATGGAATTGAAAATCTTTCATTGCAATTTCATGCAATCGAATACTTTTCTTCTGTCATCTAGACAAATCTGTTTAAAATCCATTTGTCACCCACTGTACGTATGCAGTGCACAACGTGTTAACCCAGGTGGGCAAGATTCCCATTTTATTTTGTGAGCAACACAGAACAACACAGAACGGCAAGGAAACACACACACACACAACACGAAACAAAAACAGCACTATGAAAGAGGAAAAAGAACAGCACAGAAAAGAAAACCAAGTCTGGAGAGCAGAATACAAATAGGCAACACCAAGGAAGGGGGAGAAAGTGGAAAGGGAGATACCCGACTGAAGACTGAACTGACCATATCTGGTAGCCGTCCACAGAGGCCAACGGAATCAAGGGGGGGGGGGGGAAAAGGAGACATGTGCGCCATAACCAGATGACAGGAACACTTTTTCTGCACCAGCTGGGGAGTCACTAATGCCGCTGTCACACAGAGAGCAATACGACATCCCCATGGCTACCTGAAACTTACAAACCAAAATCTTAATATAAACTTTCATCGAAGAGCCAGCAGGTGACCACTGTACATCCTATTTGGGGACAATGATCGGCATTGTGGCAAAGGACCACTAAGTATCCTAATTAAAAATGGGACAATATCTGCAAAAAGGCCCACTATTAATAACCAGTATTTAAGACAAAACTGGGCAGCGGGACCACTAGTAATCCTATTGGGTGGGACGGAGGGAATTATCTTGCAAGAAGGACCCCTAGTGAGAGTCCTATGTGGTAACGATGACTGCTGGGCAAGGCGCCACAAGGTAATATCCTATGGACGAAGTAGGTCTGGCAAGGACACGAACAGAACAATAACACATGTCCCGGGGGAAGAGATCTAGGCCAAGGCCACTATCGGCATACACTCTTAGAATAAGGGAGACAAAATCTGACACAACGGACGGCACAGTAAGCCTGCTTGGTGGCAAGGATCTCACAAAGGTCCCACTATTAAGGTAAAAAAAAAAAAAAACCTATTGAGACAAGGATCCTTTACAAAAAATGGACCAACTCTGTGGATAAAGAAGGGACCCAAGCTAAGGGGACCGGGTATCTATGCCAAACGGGACCCCGGGTAAGTAATACCTAACTGGGACAAAGAACATATGGCAAAGTACCACTACAAAAATGAACTCCTATTTGGGACAAGAATCTTGCCAAATACCACCATTAATCCATTGGGGACAGGGAAGAATCATGCACGGAAGACCACAATAGTAAATGACGCTAAAAATTGGGGACACGATTCTTGCAAAGGACCCCTCAGTAACACTCAAACGACAATATAGGGACAAGAAGGATCTACCAAAAGACACCACGTAGTAGTGAATAAAACTTTGCACACGAATCGATTACACACTAAAAACTTATGCTTCACAATGGAAGTAATTAGTCTATTAAAGTCTGTACTATGTTATTATGGATCTATATGTCTATATGAGGAGCGGCGAGCGCTTACTGGCCTAAATTTTCTTGCCTTGGTGTTGTAATGATCAATGCATTAGAACAATGCATACTTCACACTGAAAAGATAGTGGGAAGAGAACGGATTGAGTTTTGTGTTCTCTTAAAAAACCACTTTTTTTTTTTTCCGTCATAGGTATGAATAGATATCACCTTTTCTTATTGTATAAGTGAAATAACATTCAAATAACATGCCCACGGCTGGGAAAGTTCAAACCAAAAATCATATCATTCTAAAAGAAAGGGCTGCACATTTTCCCATTAATGACAGAATAATCAACTTGCACTATGGTCAAAGAAGAAACAGACACAACAAGCAAACAAAAAGGAGATTATGTGATGACCGCTATATATAAAAAAAAAGACAAACATCAGTCGTCAATGAGTTACCGTCCTTTTCCTGTATGTAGTACCAGACTTCAGCAATTACCAAGCTGAATCTCCCCTCAGGCGACCATCTTCAAGGGCACCCCTAGACATTTGTTCCCAGGCGCAAAGGGAAATTCTATGGAATTTTTATACATTAAGAACACCCTGGCGGACGCAAAGTGTGGAAAAGTGCCCAACCATGTCAAACAATAATGTGCAAATATCACTTGCTAAAGAGTTCTATGAAACATATTAATAAAATGCCCCCACAATATTATTTTATTTCCTCACTGAGGGTACAGAGTGAGGAAGTCGAACCCAGTATTCTTGGTTCGGATGTAATGGTCCGACCATCGTAATGAATCTGTGGGTTGGGAAAAGGGGGGCAGGCGTATTTGCAAAGTCATTTGGAAAATCCACAGTGGATACCTGCTCTGGATAACAAAGACAAAAACCATGCTATCTAACTGCCAGCTTTATAGTTAGCACTTAAAAATGTGGATAATTAACCTATTTCACTAAAACCTGGGAGACTCAGGAAAATGTGCATTCAATTTGGCAAATAAGATGTCAGCGAAAAAACTGAGCTCGGTCGCATTACAAGCATGCAACAAGCTGTGCACAACTAGCATTCACTATGGGCCATCAGGGAATACCTTAAGGGTTATGATCACTTAGGACCTGTTTGTGTTACCACCAGGTCAGGAGCTGGGTGGTCATGAAAATTAAACAGTTCCACACTCTCACATTTTAAATTTAGGAGAGCAATCACAAAAAACCAAAGAACACAAATAAGGGGGAAAAAAAAGGGGCAATCCAACCAAACTATAACCCTTCTTTGATTCTTAGAGCAAAATCTGGTATGATTTAAATGTATGCTTAGTTTGAAAAAAAAAAACAAAAAGTAACTGTTCTTAGTCTTTCGTATTTTAAGAAAAAATAACCTGGCCAAAGTAAAAAGGGAAAGAAAAGAGAAAAGTCAACTTGTTTAAAAAAAGACTAAATCACAAGGGTTTAGCACACCTCCACGAACAAACCTTTTTTAGACAATCATCACCGTTTTCCCGTTTTGTTTTGTTTCGAATGTACAATCAAATAAACAATACTGGTGTATAGGTATCATGAATCTTACCTATCAATTAAAGTGATACCGTTGCTTGTATCAGAGTCTATGATTTAACAACAACTAGCGTGGCATCATCACAGGAAGTAGCTAGCACCTCCATAACCCACAAAACCCCGCTCAAGACCTTTATAGTATATCACCTAGTGTAAAAACAAACCGAAAATAGTAAAAACAACAGTGCCTTTGATCTAACCAGAGTCACAGGTGATGTGTCCAGGGAAGGGTCATGAACCTGAGTATATATGATAGAGCAAGGCTTGGCAATCTAACACATCACAGCATAAAAAGTATACAGGATTCCTTAAAAACATTAATCGCACTGTACAGTCATATTTTTAAAAGAAGGTCGAATATCCTGTCATAGACAGAACTATACCCAGTACAAGTCATATGTAAAGAGAAGTCATAATTGCATCACTGATCATAGGGAACGATGAATCCACCCTAACAAGTCGTCATTTCATCAATTAAGAACACGTTTTGTCCGACTGACATAACACTGTCATGGTAACAACAGCTAACAAAACTTTTAAAAAACTCATATTTCTATCAAGAGCAATGGGCCATCTGGTAAATCATAGTCCACAGGCATTCATAAGGAATGCATGTTCTTTTCAGATCGAGACAGGAGCCATCTACGAAACATCCACCAATGTAGAATCGTGGTCTACTACTATCAGAGAAGGAACCAAGATTTTAGGTCAACACAGCTTCTTCTATGTCCCAAATCTCACATCCATGAAGGAAAGATTTCATCTGGTCAGAAACGGGAAAATCACCTCTTACGCCTTCATTGTCCAGTGCATGCATGATACATGGACAATGGGGTTAATTTATGTCATGCATCAAACGCAACACACGGGTACACAGGAAACAAGTAACCATTATAACGTAGACAGAGTAAACTCGCTCTAGTCCCCCACCAAAGACCAGGGTTATCTTAAACATCTAGTGATATCATTTTCGTCATGACAGAGACAAAGCATCATACATTCAACAAGATGAATCAGATGTTAAGGAAAAATCAGGATAGTATCTATCAGACAGGAGCCATCACGAACTTAACAAGTGTTAAGGAGTCATGTTGCATATCACAGTCTCATTAACAGAGCCATCTATACACAGGTCAACATGTATTAAGAAATCATAGGTTTTCAAAAAGACAGGAGGCCTCTACCGACATACACAGTGTTAAATAAAATCAAGATTCTAGAAGAAAAAAAAAATTCCCGGAGAAACAGGACCATCTACAACACAACAGTCACCTGTTCAAGAATCATGGTTCTATCTATCAGAGACCATGATCCATCGCAACATAGCCTTTTTCCCCCCTCCAACCATCATACTTATCCACCATGGCATCGCGGTGGTAATCATGATATTTAGTTCGCATTATACAAATAGGACGTATTGGTATTGCTGGGGGAGGAGGATATGATTAGCGTTTTGTGGCGTTGCTAGCAAAGGGCTGGGTTTGTTTGATGTTCTAGAGCGAAGGATGGGGGTGGGCTGGCAATTCACAAGTCTGATTAATGTTTGCTTGTACAAGAAAACAACATAGATGAAACCACAGTCTTACTATAGGAATGTGTGACAGGTTGGGGGTTCACGTTGTGTATAACGACCACCCCACTCTCAACCCCCCAAAGGCCACTGCCCATAACCGCCAAGCCCCCTCCTGTCTTCTCTCAACTAGTAGACCCAACAAGTGTAGTTACTTCTACCACATCCACAGTGTTAAAGAATCATGGTTGTAAAGAAATCAAGAGTACAGGAGCAATCACAACCGTCCCCACGCTTGTTTCTCTACGTGAGTCTACGACAAAACCGAGAGCGAATCTAGCAACACAGGCCACAACGTGGGGGGGGGGGGTGGGTTTAACACAAAAAAACCTCATGACTCCTGGGTTCTACCATCTACTCGTGACTATCAGCAACACAAGCATCTTCAGATTGTCACAGTGTTACACCACATAATCCATGTTGGACAACAGCGCTGAAGAAGGCATAGTGAACTGGTCGAGGTGTGATTGGGTGCCGAAGAGAACTCAATCAATCGACGAAAACAATCACTTTTTATGTGTGCTTTATAACCATCTTGAAGTGAATGTTGGCCGACGTCCCACGGTGTGTTGGTATGGGGAGGTGAAGGATGGTGGGGGAATAGGCGGATGGTTTGGTGAAAGTAGTGGAGGTATTTCACCATCATCCTCACCACCAGAACCTGGTTCAGGGCATGGCATGAAGTGCTCCTGCAACACCCACCACTCCACTCTGCATTTCAGTGCCCCGAATTTCTCTCTTCTCTCAGTTGTTATCATTGATAAAATGAATACCACCATTCCAATGTGTGTTTCAATATCCTTGAAGACACCATCACATCCACTTTGCATTTCAATACCCCTGGAGACAACAACAACTCATTATGCATTTCATACCCCTAGAGAGACCATCACCTCACTCCCGCATTCCATACCCGCAAACCCACACGTACCACTCCACTGTGCATTTTAAATCCATCCTCAATTTCCTCTCTCTCTCTTGTATCAATGACAAACACCATCTCTCCACTCTATTTCACTGCCAACCCCCAAAGGAGGAAGTCATTTTCTTCTGTCCCTGTATCGATAAAAAAAAAATGGGACACAATCCTCTCTGCATTTAAAAAACTCTTATTATAAATCTCTGTGATCTGGTTTGTTTTAAAATTTTTTTCAGTTAAGTATGGGAAAGGGACGTAGGGTAGTAGCCTAATTTTGAATGGTGAAAATTTTCATTCAACAAACAAACAGTCCTTAAATGGGGGTTCCGGTCTTGACAGGTTCAGGTTGGGAGACGGGGAGATCGTCCATACAACGCTTGGAACTGTGATTAAAGTCAGGTCAATTCGACTCTTTCAACCATGTTCTGGGAGGTCTGGGTCTTTTACCAACTGTATGATTTGCTATTTGAAATGAACCCTCACATGAGTTACCTCTCTCATAACACTCATCTATTCCTCCAAAAGTTAACATTTTCCTTTCCCTCGAAGAGAAGCTTCCCCCCGACATTTTGAGCAAACCGTAGGTATTTATCCGTCAAGACATTACAGCGACTTTCCCTAAAACGGAGAGATGATAACTAAACTGCGTGTACAAAATTGTGTCTGCTATATATAATTTCAAACATATAGAACGATAAGATATGCTCAGCCCCCCATTGATTTTTTTTTTTTGCCTCCAGATTTTTGTGTTATCTGGGGTAAATACTTACCAAACCCTCAAAATTCTATAATTGTCGTGTTTTTGGGATGTTTTGATGTGGAAGTGTTCAAAGAAAAAGAATCAGATATGTGGGAACAAACTGTTGGGATTACAATCTGGAAGGACGATGACTGCACCAAGGGGCGGTGTGGGTATCACTTCAATGAGGAGGTAACAAAAGTTGTCCCATAATCCACTTTACATCCCGTCCCAGAAGTAATTCGAGAACCCTGTGTCTTTTCTGTATGTCTGGTCACCTATATACTATGGTACGTTTCCCACTAAAACTTTGTCTGTATCGGATTCACAGTTCAAAAAATCACAAAAAATCCCATTTTGTTTCAGACACTGTTCTAAAGCATCAATAAGTAAACACTCGAAAAAAACGCAATCTTTCGTTTCAGTGCCCCTTTCATTGTCTCGCCTATCTCTGTTATTGACAAATTGATGAATCACACCACTACCACTCCCACTTTTGCTTTCAAAAACCACTTTATTATTTTTCTCATGGCCTTTCTGGTCTGCTTTCAAAGCCACCCACCATTTTTCTGTTGGACTTTGTGTTACTCTTGGGAGAGATAACATAAGATCCATAGCTCCATTCTGCATTGTAAACAGTCCCTCCATTTTCTCACTAGTGTCTCTGTTGTTTATTCTTGATACATATAAAAGCACCATAACTTTCCACTCTGGCTTTTCAATGCCCCGTTTCCATTTTTTTCTGGTGTCTGCTGGTTTATTCTTTGGCATGAGGCAACATCAAAACACCACTCTGTGTTTTGATGACGAGTCATTTCTCTCCTGTCTCTGGTATTATTGATAGTACAGCTACTACAAATACCACACACCACTCAGCACTTCAATACCCAACTTCATTTCCCTTCTCCGTTCTCTCGTATTATTGATTTAGTACTACTACTACAAATACCACACACCCCAAACGCACTTCAATACCCTTCACTTCCCTCCGGTCTCTGGTATTATTGAATAGTACAATACTACAAAATACACACACACAACCCGCAACTTCAATAACGCCTCATTTCTCTCCTGTCTCTGATATTCATAGCTAACACACTGCCATTCCACTTGGCTTTTCAATGCCCCTCCTTTGTTTTCCAGTGTATGCTATTGCTTATCACGCAAGGACTATCAGTCTGCATTTCAATGCCTCTAAAAACTCCACAACTCACTCTGCACTTCAAAAAAATCTCTAAAACACCACAATTTCACTCTGCATTTCAATGCTCCATCAAACATCTGACTCCACTCTGCACTTCAATGTCTCTAAAAACACAATTTTACTTCTGCATTTCAATGCTCCACCAACAATACGAATCACACTCTGCATTTCACGGCCTCTATAAAACACACCACTTCACTCTGCATTTCATTGCTCCCAAAACACACCGTCACTCAACTCTGCATTTCAAGCCCCTAAAAAACGCCATCACTCAAATCTGCTTTCAATTCTATAAAAACACACCACCACTCACTCTGCATTTCAATGCTCTCCCAAAAACACCACCACTCAACTCTGCATTTCAAGGCCCCTAAAAAACGCCAATCACTCAAATCTGCATTCAATTCTCTAAAAACACCACTACTCCACTCTGCACTTCAATGCCCCTAAAAACACCACCACTCAACGCTGCATTTAAATGCCCCTAAAAACACCACATCCCTCTGCATTTCAATGCCTAAAAATGACACCACTCTGTCAATGCCCCTGAAAACACACCACAACACACTCTCCTTTTCATTGCCCCTAAAAACACCACCACTCCTCTCTGCATTCCAATGCCCCTAAAAACATTACTGCGCACTGCATTTCAAATGCCCCTACACAGTACAACACAACTGCACTCTCCTTATCAATGCCCCTAAAAACAACACAGCTCCAACTCTGCATTTCAATGCTTCTAAAAACACCACCACTCCACTCTGCATTCCAATGTCCCTAAAAACAAACACAAACTGTAATTTTGCGTTCAATGCCCCTAAAAACAAAGCAACTCCACTCTGCATTTTAGTGACCTAAAAACACCACTGTTCCACTCTCCTTTTTCAATACCCTAGAAACACCAACCATTACACTCTCCTTTCCAATGCCCCTGAAAACACCACCACTTCACTCTGCATTTCAATGCTTCTAAAAACACTACTCCACTAAGCATTTCAATGCCCCTAAAAAACACAAAATCCATTCTGCATTTCAATGCCCCTAAAACACCACCACTACAATCTTCCTTTTTAATGCCCCTAAAAACACACCACTCCACTCTGCATTTTTCAAGCCCCTAAAAAACACCACCACTCCACTCTGCATTTCAATGCCCACAAACACAACTCCACTCTTGCATTTCAATGCCCATAAAACACCCACTTCGTTTTGCATTTCAATGTCTCTAAAACCCACCACCTCCGACTCTGCATTTCAAGTCCCTAAAAAACAACACCACTGCAACTCTGCATTTCAATGCCCATGAAATGATATCACACCATTTTGCATTTCAATGTCTCTGAAACACCACCTCTCCACTCTCCTTTTCAATGCCCCTATAAACAATGCAACACAACTGCATTTCAACCCCCCTAAAAATACCACCAGTCTACTCCCCTTTACAATAATCTGAAAATGCAACAACGCTCTGCATTTAATACCCCTAAAACCACCACTTCACTCTCCTTTGAATGCCCCTACAAACACACCTTTCCACTCTGCATTTCAATGCCTCTACAAACAAAACCACTACTTTCCTATCTCTGGCATTAACAGAGATTTGCCAACTTTCTAAACTTTTTAGGAACAATTATGCCAACCTTTCTAAAACTATCATCTGGATAAATTTGAAGATATTTAGGAACATGTGTATTTTTAGGAACACTCAGATCCTCAACAAACACTGGCAGACACACATTACTTTACACTGCATACAACTTTTTTACTTGCAGTAATATCAAATTCTGAATAACATGCATGTGTATGTAAAATATCCAGGATAGAGACACAAATGCATTAATTAGCACTTTTCCAAAATAACTTGGTCAAAACTTCTGCTCCTGTCGCTGCTTCTTCAATGTGGTAGCTAAACCGTAGGTTATTCCTCGGCCCCTATGTAGCACCTCTCCCTATGTGCAAACCATGTACAAGCAATATGGTAGATCTGATCCGAATAAAAGCATTCCTGTGCTGTTGGGGCACAATAAGTCAACTGATTAGTTTGCTATACCTGCAATCTGCTCTGGGTCACCCTTCATCACATCTAATACAATGTAACCTGACCGACCATATATTGTTAAAACTACCAAAAATGCTTCACAACAGGAAAGCAAGGCTCATGATCCTAGCTAGCAAAAATCAATGTGTGTCAGAATTATTCCAATGTCTGCAACGTCCTATCCGGTAGCAACAAAATATGATAAAACTGAGAGGATTGGCCATATCTGTGTTCTATAAATAAAAAAAAAAAAAAACGCAGCTTCTCCTCTGCATTTCAATTACTTCAAAAGTCCTCCCATTCTTCTTATTTGGTTATTACTGATATTATAAACACCACTCATGCCAGTGAACTTCAATGCCCCTTCCTTTTCCCACCTGTCCCTCTGCTCATGATGAATATCACTGATCCTTTTTTGCATTTCAAATTATTACTCGCTCAACACCACCATTCCACAAAGAAATTTTCCATGCCCCTTTCATTGTTTCTCCTGACTCCTGATATTTATCCCCTAATATCAATTACAACTCCATGTCAGCATTTCATTTCTGCCTCCCAACTTGTTGTCATTGTTTCTTAGCCGGACACCTCAATGACATAACTACCGATAAGCCACAAGTAGAACTCTGTGTGATGGCCTTCTGGTCTGTCTTTTTAACTACGGCTGTTATTCCAAGATTTTATCCCCGACTAACTCCTCCCAATTTCAATGCTGCACCATTTCTCTTCTCGTCTTTGTTTCAACACTGTTTCATCACTCATTACATAACTTAACCACCTCGGTCATCTCTTCAGGCGTTTTAGCTTGCCTCCGTGTTCTTGTTGACTGTGTCCTGTGTACAAAACAAGTCCAACTTACAGCAAACCTTTCAAATTGCATTGGGTCCTCTCCATTACTTCTTCACTTGTCTTAAATGAATGATCCTGTAAGTGTAGTTCATTAGAAGCACTTCAACTTGTGACACTGCATTCTCCTTTTCCTTGCCAGAACAACTGGCCATCTTTCAGGAATCTTGAAACGTCCTGTGTTTCTGCCTTTCTCAAAACCCCTTCCCTATTCCACACCTCCCCTCACTTACTATTTGTTTCCAACATCTCACCATTCCACCCCCTTTTCTAAGCCCGTCATGCCCCACCCTCACCACCCAGCCAATCGAACCCCAATTCCCCCACCTCTCTTAAATTTGTCATCTGCTATTTCCTGTTTCACCCCCCCCGGACTCCACCCCCCCATCATAGTCGTCTCAATACTCCTCTCTTTGTCCCCTCTTTTTCCCTATAGCTCCATTCCCTGCTTCTGCCTGGACCCCCCAAAGGAAAGTCTGTCTCGTTGATGAGTTCAACCGACGGTAATTTGGCGCCCCGTTGCTTCTCTACAGCCGCCCACCCATGTGGCCATATCAGGTTTCTGTGAATGCTGCCGGCCTCAACCTGCGTCCAATCTCCACCAACCCCTCAAAATACTCACTTGAGCATACACATGGTCCAGCCCAAATATTATTAACTGTACCAACCGTTACAGTTGGATTTTTTGTTGCAACATCACTAAGGGCAGTGACGACTGCACCTGCCATTGTGGGTACGTCGCATGCCAACAAGGCAACAGCCGCGCAGTGTCACTTCTATGCCACAGGGCTTCGACAAGCCCACGAACCCCGTACTGACGGTCCCCTCAATCTTCCCCCACATGCATTTTGTTGCCGTGATGGCGTCCCATTGACAGCGGCCATTTTTGTTCCCTGTAGGTCTCTCTTGTTTCCAAAGGCTCGGTGGGTATCTGCACCAGGCTGAACAGGGACAATCACCAGCCGCTGTTCCTCCCGTTTTTCGTTTGCCATTCATCCGACGTCTTATTTTACCCCCCGTAATGGACTTCGGGGCTCTTTTCTGCTCTCCTAACAAAATCTGTCCAGGGCAACATTTTAAACACCAACCTCACGATAGCTGGGACTTCCACGGTCCATACCCTGGCAACAGTTCTTCGCATTTCGTTTTGGTCTTTTGTTGTGCTTGGTCCTCTCACACTTGCTGTCCTTGGGTGGTTCAGAACCTGCCTTCCGCCTTCCCCCTTCCCCCCACCCATCTGCTAGCCCGATGCACACCCATCGTCTGCGTGTTCCAATTATTCTCCGGGCTTTTGACAATGATGATGGACTTCCATACTTAAACAGCCCCCCCCCCAAAGATATTCACTCACTACCCCCAGCCGCCCCCCAAACAGGATTCTGTCCCCCTCGCTTCTTCGATCTGTCAACTATCGCATGCTACGTCTGATTTCACCCACTCCTGCTGCTTGGTACTGGCCGGAACCCATGTCCTACGCTGGGGCGCAACTACCATGCTGCACCCTCTTGCCATCCAAACAATTCCCCGCGCGGCTCAGCTTGCCGGCCGCGGCCACGAACAGAGCCAGTCGTGGCCCGGTACCCCAACGGGCGGCAAGCTAGCCCACCTGATCTGCGCGCCCGCGAACCGAGGCCCCGCGAGCCGCGAGAGAGCGCCAGAGCCAAAGAGAAGAGAGACGTGAGAGAAAGACCGACCAGACGCGACAGCGCGGAGAGAGGAGAGCGAGCAATATATTCGGCAGGAAGCCTGGCTCCACATCACCGCCCACCCAGGGCATGGCGTCGGAGGGGGAGGGTCCCGGTTGTTTGGAAGATTATTTGAAGAAGATTTTTTCCTTCTATGCCCATCCACTATCCCCCTGTTTACATTTGCCCATGGTGGGAGCTGTCCCCAAGCCTGACTGCAGCTTCATACCCCACTTTTTCCTTCACTCACGCTCTACACCCATGTACCTAATCTGCGCCCCTCAGTTTTTTTCGCTTTGTGTTTTTTTCCTTTTTTTAGTGCCTCACGACCGTCAGTTTAATCTTCCCAGTTATAGCCCTGAGAAGGAACCCTGGTGTCCGCTTTTTGTTTCATGTTTTTCACTTCAACTATTTCCCTCCCGTCCCCGCCACTCCGGTTCCAGTCCCTCCCTCCATTCTCGTGTCCCTTGCCCCCTCTCCCACCCCCCCCCCCTTTCCCTGGGCCACGCCCCTCACCCCACCTCTCATTCCTTCCCCCCTTCTCTTTCCACCCATCTTTCATCCGTCCAGCCATTCCCTTTAGGCTTCTGCAAGGCCGGACCTCGGACCGCCTGGCATTGCGACCCTTGGTGGCTGCCCCAGGTCCCCCGTTTCCCCACCACACATACCGTCCCCCCTACCAGGGTTCTGCCACCCCGGTCACCATCCTGTACATCCCCTGTCCCGCTTCAACAGCACAGTTGACGTGCTTTGGGCTGACCCGCGCCCCCCCGGTGCACTGTACTGGCCGACTGCACTCCAGTTGTCAAATGTGTTGGGGGCGCCCGGCCAGGGCGCCCGGCGCCGCCAGCCCCTCGGCCCTGTCCTGGCCACGCACCCTCACACCGCGGCCGCTGCCAACCCCTAGGAACACGCCTCCCCCCCCCCTCCCACCCTCCCGTGGCCTTGGCCCCTCCATCCAGGTTCAGCCACGCTGCCAGCACCCGCACCCCACTTCCTCTTGCCTTCCGCCGGCTTCTCCCCCTACCCCTGTCCCCGTGTTACGGGGCTTCGCGGGCGGCCCTTTGACGGTTGAGGGGCGCTTCTGTACCCTCTGGCCTTTCCACCACAATTATCATCATCCTCTGTTGCACGTCCCCTTCCCCCGAAACCCATTCTCATTCCCGGGTGGATACCGCCTCACAGCAGGTGCCTTTTCTAATCCACCATCCTTTGGCTGACCGATGGATTTGCAAGCCTCCTAACCCCGTGCAGCCCCCACCGCACTGGCTCCTGGGATTTTTCCTTTACCCCCCGCTGCTCGGTGGGCCTTGTGCTGTGGTGACGTCTTGTTACCTTGCCCCAGGTTTCTCCCAGCCACCCCTATCTGACACTATGGTGCGGAAGCCCCCTTCAAATGGCCTGCCCAACTACCATCCCGAGCCTTGATTTTTTAGTGTTAGCCATAACTCACCACCCCCACCCGGCACTCCCTCCAGTAACCCCGAGCATCCCCCGCAGCCGAGAATTTATTCCTCGGTCGTGTCATCATCCCAGTGGTGCGCCGCACGCCACCCCGCAGCACAGTAGGCCACCTGCTTCTACCAGCCCCAGCGACCAACATGTGTTTCCACAACCACCTTGGTTCCCGACCCCGCTCAGAACTTTCATTTGACCCACGGTCGAGTACGTTTGCTCTGTGGTTCCGCACCACCTTGGGACCAATTTAACGCCTGTCCCTCTTCGGCTTTTGACTCCCCGCCTCCGGTGCCTTTTTTTTGTTATTAAATCCGGCTGGCTTATGACTTTGGCATTTCCCCCATCCAACCCCTTTTATTGTGTGAGAGCACCCCCATAACTTCCATTTGCCCCAGCGGCTTTACGACGTTCGAACAGTGGTGGATGGTCATCCCCCCCTCCCGCCGTTCTGCCCTCCCCCGAGCTGGCCCTGGACAGAGGTGGCCAGGCCGTTTTTTTCGCTGGCCGGCTGCATCGATTGCTGCTGGTTCCACGTGGGTTAGGACAGTTTTTGTCCACTGATGGGCCGCGCAGCACGATTTTTCCGAGTTGCTATGTGAGCCCTCCGTTGCTGGAGGCGTGTGTTGCTGCGCCCTATGTTCCGGGCCTGCAGCATTCAGATCACACGACACGGCCCATTGTTTTAAGCACCTGCACAGCGCCAGGGATAACTACCGGGGCCAAAGTTTTGGCTCTTTTTATCTGTACCCCCTTTGTCCCCTATCTCTCTTTTCCCTCCCCCCTCCGTCCGGGCTTCCGGGGGTGTTGTGAATTAAAGCAGGATTCTTGCCGGAGCTCTAAAACTAGCCTTAAATTGCATCCCCAGCCATACATGTTTGCTTTATTCCTTCACTTTCAACATTAATGTACTAAAGATATCTCTCTCGTATTTTGCGTCTGGCATCCTCTCACAACAATTCCCTCTCATTCTTTCCCACTGGGTGTCAGAGAGCGCCGTAGCGTTGTGGTGGCCCTCTCCGTCGTTCCCCGATCTCGTGCGTCCAACCCGACCGTCTTTCAATTACATCTTCTTCTTTTTCTTCTGCCTTAAAGACCCTCCCTCCCTGTACAAGCGAGATCTACCTCGCCCAAACAACACAGAACGCAACCCAAACCAACCAAGAAGACGCAATCGTTTGCCAAAAGTTAACAACAAGAGGCAATGAGACACCTTCGGTGGCTGCGTCCTTCTGCGGCATTCCTGGCAAAATTCCGTTATCCAGTCTTTCCACGGCTTTTCGTCGGGCGTGCGTCGCGTCCCAACACTGTTCAATCTGGGGCCCACCCCTTCCAGTCACAATCGCTCGTCCCACAAGTTGGTCTCCGTTCACCCCCGCACCGTCCGCCTCTGGGCTGATCCCCCGCGCTTCTCTCCCTTCTCGCCTTTACATAGACACCCTCACAAACCACACAAAGTCGCAGTCCTGTCCGTTTTCCTTGTTCCCATCTCCCCCGCTTACGTTTAAAGCCGTGTTGCTGTCGGTCTCTAGACACAACAGACACATAGAATCGTCACCACGCACAAATTTCTTATAGGTTAAACTGGAAAAAAAACCATCCAGTGCTTAACTGTCAGTCCAACCAAGAAGCGAATCTCCGTATGAACAAAGTAGAAAAAACCCAAAATGAGTGCAACTAACAAAGCCTTCCCTGCAAAAATAGTGAAAGCTCAGACCGGTCTCCCCCCCGACTAACCCATAAAAGCAGAAAGAGAGACAAAAACAAAAAAGACCCCCAAAGATGCACCCTGCATGCTTTTAGGTCAGGCAAACACAAACAGGGGAACCATCCTAGTTTCTGCACAGTTGAAGTGAACCAGAAAGGTACGCATAGAATCATAACCGACTTTTAATGGAGCGAGATCGCAGATGTGTTAAGCACCATCAGAGGGGAAACACATGTGCCATCAGCGAGCTCTCCAGCAATGACGTCAATATATGGCAGGAGCCCCACAAATCATGGGTCAGGAACAGCTGTGACATGTAAAGCATGGAAACAGGGTTTACTAGATGGAAGGGGTCACTGGGAGTTCACACAACAGACCTAGAATGGGAAAACCAGCTGGAGATCATCTGGTAGGGAGGTCGGAAATCAGATAAAATACCACAACTCAGAAACATATCAAAACAAATGCTTCTGATTGAACTCACTGTACCTTACAAAAGCAGAATGAAACAAGGCTACGAATGAAGGAGACTGACAGAAGGCAAAACAGTTGAATGCCCCCTACGGCAGACCTGAAACTACCACGTGCTCAAATGTGTTGGGGAGAGAGAAGGGGCACAGAGCACAAGGATAAGCAGACACCTAGGCCACTGTCATGGAAAGAAAACACTAAGAGGAAAGACTGGACCAAACCTAGGAAACAAGACAAAAACAAAAAATCAAGACCTACAAGTGCAATACTGGGAAAATCAATCACAGGACTTCAGAAAAGTGCCAGAAAAGACAAACACAAATTCACTCTTGAACTCATACAAGAAGCATTCACCCCCCTCCCCCCCCCCCCCT
This sequence comes from Conus betulinus, assembly GCA_016801955.1. Lineage (NCBI taxonomy): Eukaryota > Metazoa > Mollusca > Gastropoda > Neogastropoda > Conidae > Conus > Conus betulinus. Next base: position 847 of record JADBJO010017831.1, on the reverse strand, counting down.
CCCCCTCCTTACCCCCCATGTACAAAGTGTTTGCGGACTTCGAGGAGGCCTTGGACAGTGTTGACAGAGGGCGAGCTTCTGTACTTCTATGGCTTTCCACCAAAATTTATCTATCATCTATTGACTGTAAGACACTGTCCGAACTTTCAAAGAAACCATTGATCCATTCCAGCCGCTGTGGACTAGCCTAAGAGGTTGCCTTCTAATACCAACAATCTCCTTGCTGATGACAGGATGGATTCTTGAAGAATACAACAGATGCAGACCAAAAGCACTGGCATCCTGGTCGAGACTTACCAAACAGCCTGAATAGGCTGCCGCCCGACTGTGCCCTGATGAGGTACGTCTCTTTTTTCACTGACACCAGGTTCAACAAACTATCCTTCCTGGATGGCCTGAGGAAGCAAACAAAATGGCCTGAAAAGTAACATGCTAAGAGCATTGAACTATGACCACAAGCATAACATAACAAAAACAAGACTCCATTCAGTTAAGACAAGAGCATCAAAGAAGCCATGAAAGAAATTTACACAGGGTCAGTGTCATTCAGGGGGGGCCCAAAGATGGTGGAGAAGACCAAGACATCAACAGCGGCCCCAGGCTAGGCATACTTTTTTAAACATCTAAGCCGACCAATATGAGGTTTCCACCGCCTTTAAGGCTACAGACCCAGATTCAGAGCTCTTCATATCTTATGAACGTTGAAGGCAGTTCTGACTATGTGGTTCAGAGACCTAGGGAACAATACCAAGAATTCAACACTCATAATCTTCAGGTCTTTATCATCAGTGCTCGGTGCTCTCAAAATCAGATGGCCAGAAGTCTTTCCCAAACACCCCCGTGGAGA